>JADBJO010000592.1:622886-631581 GCA_016801955.1 Conus betulinus
TTCACTTTTGTTCCTCCTTGACCAGATCCAGCTTGAACACCTCTCTCTGCCGCTTCTGCCATTGCTTTCAGGGCTCTGGGTTTTTCCCTCCCTGCAACTTTGAGAGCTGTTTCATGAGGCTATATGCAGACGTTCCTAAACCCCCTAGCTCCAATTTCTGCAGTGAGGACTTTGACGTGATAGCCTTCTCTCCTCAGGCTGTTTGCCAGATCAGCATACTTTTCAGTCTCGTAGATTTGAGCTGCCGCCATTCTGTTCTCATATGGCACCGTGACCTCGATCACGATCAGCTGCTTGGTTGACTGAGAGTGTATTACTATGTCTGGTCTCATGCCACTCTTGCTGATGATCTCTGGGTGACTCTTCCATTCTGGAGGTCTGCAGTGCACTTCCAGTCATCTGCCCCATCCAGCAGACTCTGCCTGCATGTTCCGAGTGGCACTGTTGTTCTTGGCCATGATTTGCTACCTCCTGCCGTGAAGAATGTTGCGGGTGCTTTTGGAGTCCTGATTTTCCCTTTTGTGGTGTTGGTACTAGCCCAGACTGCTTGTACAATCTCTTTGAGCATTTGGTTGTGCCTCCATGTGTACCTTCCTTGAGCCAGGGCTACTTTACATGAGCTTAGGACATGCTCCACTGTTTGTTTTTCATGGCAGAAGGGGCATGCAGGATCGCCTGTTTTTCCCCACTTCACCAGGTTTGCATTTGAGGGCAGAAGGTCATATGTAGATCTGAGAATGAAGCTGATCCTGACAGGGGACATGTGCCAAATGTCATTCCAAGTGAGACTTCTTTGGAGTGCATTCTCCCACGTTGTCCATTGCCCTTGCTGGCTCTGCTGGACTGTTTTTTTTTTGAGTCTTTTTTTTTGTTCTTTCTTTCTCATCTCCTGAATCATCATGTCTTCTTTGGCTTTTCCTTTGGCCTTTCACCACCATTCAGTTTTTGTCACCCTCAGTCCCTGTCTGTTGGTCTGTATCATCTCATGGGGTACAGATCCGTATGCGTTTGCCAGATCAAACCACACTACGTCCATGGTCTCTCTTTTCTGTTTTTGCTCTTTGGATTGCGTCCCAGATCATTGTTGCGTGTTTTACACAGCCAGCCACGCCTGGGATGCCACCTTTCTGGACTGACATCCAAGTACTTCCATGTCTGGAACCCAGTTCTGTCACCTTATTGGCCTCTGAGACTGTTGCCACAGCAACCCTGCTGTTTAAAGAATCCTCTAACCCACTCTCCTTTCTTCCATACCCATACTTATTGATGATTTTTTTTTTTAATAATATTTTGACCATTATTAGTATCCCTATCAGTAATATTATTATCATCATTACGACTTTGACTCACACATTATTTTTCCCTTCCGACAGCCTCGTTCTCATTCAACGCCTTCCTTGCGCTGAACTCAGAAGCAATCTGAAGCGATCAAAGCTAAGTGCATTTTTCGTTATTTTGTCCGTCTTTATTTCACCTGAGGAGGAAGACGAATCTAAGAGGTCGAAACGCGTTGTGTTTGTCTTGTGACTCGTTTGTCCACGTTTCTCTGGGCGGTTCGCTGACATTTATTTAAGATTTGTTTAAATATCCGCCTGCAGTCGTTTCACTTTGCAACTTGATGTCACTTGAGTTTTGCTCTTTGGGGATGTACATTGAATGTCGAGTGGTGCTTTGCTCTGTGAGTCAGAGTATGTTTTTCCTCAGATGCTGCTCAAGAAACTCTTTTGTCCACACTTAGGGTCCCAGATTTTGGCTGCTCAAACAGAGTTCTGGCAAACTGGAAGGGGTCTCTGAAGAAGCGCTCTTGTGTCTTCTTCTTTTTGCTCTTCCTCTTCCTCTTCCTCGCAGATTCCGCTTTGCTGAGGGCGCTGTGTTTTGCTTTCAGGTCTTTCCAGAGTTTTTCCAAGCCTTGTTTTTCAGCTGGCAGTGCGGTCTTCATTTGCTTCTTGAGGTTTTTCTTTTGGACCCTGATCTTGTCCATCTCTTCTTGGCGTCTGGATTTCTTTGGAGGTGTTTTTTCTCTTTGGTAGTTTTGCTCCATAGGCGTCTCTACATGTGGCATACACAATGTCCCCATATGTGGCTAGTTTTGTGTTCCAGGGTGCTTTTTTCCCTATCAGTGCATCGAGTCTTTGGACGATTTTTGCATCCAGTTTCTCCCAATCTTCAGTTTTCGTTTGCTCGTGTGGCAGGTTGAGTTTCAGGCGCCTGGCATCGAGGGCCTGTGCAAATTCCTCATCCGAACCAACAGCGTGGATGTCCTTGGCACTGTGGTTTAAATCCTGGCCTTGGTCTTTGGTTTTCAAAGATAAAGTAATTCTTTTCCAAAACGTGATTCATAATTTCTAGAAGTGTAACAGTGGGAGGTATGCTGGGATCAGCTTTTAGATTAAGACAATATTCACCTGCTTGTTTAGCTTATTCTCGAGGATGTTGAAATAAAGTCCCACTACGTCTATGTATATATATATATATATATATATATATATATATATATATATATATATATATATATATATATATAGAGAGAGAGAGAGAGAGAGAGAGATACACATGTTTATGACATTCATGCATTTTTTACAAAACTATTAAATCTCGGATCAGCCTCCGTGGACCTTTTTCACACCAGAGATTCGTTTTGATCTTGCATCTTTTCGCAGAGTCCACCAGCTCTCTGGCATACAAGGCATTGTATGCTGACCTCTGTTCGAAATTCTCATCCTATCAGAAAATTTTCACTGACGGTTCCAAGTCTGAAGATGGAGTGGCATGTGCAGCCTATTGCCCTGGTGCTCCTTCTCAAATACTGTTAGAACATATTCCTTCAGACGCTTTTGCTTACTCGGCTGAACTTACAGCTCTGGTTCTGGCACTGAGGATCTCACAATCTACAAAGAAGGACTTTCTAGTTTTGTCAGATTCACTGGAGGCCATAGTTGGCCGCAGCCTTCAGCATCCAGAACTTTTACACTTTAAAAAAAAAAAAAAAAAAAACTTTTTACCAAGTTGAAAGCGGAGGGTTTACAACATTATTCTGACTTGGGTTCCCGGTCATGTTGGCATCGGAGGGAATGAAATGGTGGATCGTTTGGCCAAGAATGCCACAAGAGAGAGAAACTGACAAACACACCTGTCCCCTGCTCAGATTTGAAACCCAAAATTAATGATTATGTCAGAGACCTCTGGCAGGAGGATTGGAATACACAGACGGACAACAAGCTTTTTCAGATCCGTCCAACCTTAAGGAGTTCCTCTCATCTACGTCTGGTGGTCGTAAAGAAGAAACAGTTCTGTGCCGGCTGCACACCGGCCATTCGTATTTTACTCATTCCTTGGGACTTGCACGATGTGAGACACAAACATTTTACAGCAGATTCCATGAAATCCCTTGTTCAGAGATGTCCCGCCTGACACGATCTTTGAATTCTTGAAAAGAGATCACATTTTTCATCGGATCTGAGGTTTTACAGCGGAAAGTTTTTATTAACAAACTTTTGGATTGGTTTTTAGAAGATGGTTTTTAAAGAATTGTGTGAATGAAAGACTTGTGAGTTGATTTTTAACGTGGTGACAGCCCTGATATGCCCTTTGCGGTCGGCTGGGCTATAAGCAAAATTATCTTATCTTGTCTTATTAAATCTCGGTAGAAAGAATTCCTTTGCGTTTATATTATAGTGCTTTAGATATCACATTAATGATAATTAGGTTTTGTTTTAAATTAGCAGGTACTTGTCATCGGATTTTTCCACAGAACGATTATTACCTTCTCGTGGCCCTCGCTGTTGTGTGCATCATTAGAGCACACACACACACACACACACACACACACACACACACACACACACACACACACACACACACACACACACACACACACACACACACGCACGCACACAGCACATACAGCAGACAAGCCAAAGCAGGGCCGGATCATTTGCATGAGGGTTTTCGAAAGGGGGTCTTTGGCAAGTGGGGAGAAGGGCGGAGGGAGGGGGGACATGCAAAGAAATGCAGCTTTAGGCATCCAGAAAAACTGGACACCACCACCACCACCACCACCACCACCACTACCCAGTGGTGTGCCAGTGGCTACCATTAAAAGTCATGCTGCCACGTACATTACAACAGCAACAACAGCAACAACAACAGCAACAACAACAAAACGACACTTGAAATTAACCAAAACGTGTACATGAAGTAGTGGCCGATGGTACGGCACACAGAAAACGTTCAGTAATAACTTGATGAACAGGACATTTTCCATTCAACAACAACAACAACAACAACAAATAGGCTTGGAGTCAAGGCAACTTGTGAAAATATTGAAAATAAAGTTTAGATGGTGACAAGAACCAGTGAAATTATGGCAAGATTTATTTATTCTTTCATTTATTTTTTTTTTAATGTATCTATTTTTTAAATATAGATTTGAGTTGACCTGGTGTGGAAATTTCATGGTGGACAAAAGACTTGTGTGCCGGTGGTGCGTCGGAAGCTCAGCTTATTTGAGCCACACACATACTTTGCTATAAGACAGAATAATGATCATGAGCAATTTGTGAGAAAATCAATGTTGAGAAACATTATGTGAACACATTCTTTGGAATCAAAATGGCGTACTGACCAAACAAAAATGAAAACAAAAACTCAATTTGAACTTTGTACCCTTTTGGGTAGGTGCCTGTGTTTTGTTGGGGGTAGTAGAAATTGGCTAAGCCTACGTAAGAAAAGACAGAACTAACTATGCTTTTGATATTCTTATGTTTACGTACCGTGTCTACATGAAAAATTGTATGGAATAGTATTTCAGCTGACCACCTGATTTGATATACATATGGTGCCCAGTTTGTATGACTTTACTACATTTATCCGTTACATGTGGATACAACACCACGCCATCATTATCATTCAATTAATCTTTTTTTTTTCTACGTCAGATCCATCACCAAGCACGAATACATCATCTGCATGTGAATTGCTGATATGCCAAAACAGCTCACAACTCAGCATGGCACTTGCGTTTAGCGACAATATTATTCAAAATATGTTTGTTGTTTAAGTAGCTGCAACAATGCCACATATCTCTTTCAGCTTTATTTCTAATTGCTTCATACGTTTTTTTTATATACATTTTTTCTCCTACAGTTTGCATAAGCATAACTCTCTCTCTCTCTCTCTCTCTCTCTCTCTGTCTCTCTCTGTCTCTCTCTCTCTCTCTCTCTCTCTCTCTCTGTCTCTCTCTCTCTCTCTCTCTCTCTCTCTCTCTCTCTCTCTCTCTCTCTCTCTCTCTCTCTCTCTCTCTCAGTAAGTCGGTGATTTGCAGAAGTAAGAAAGTTCAGCTCAGTGGTTTATTTTTACGTCTGTCGATCACAGGTAATCTTAGACAATAAGCAGCTATACAATCTACGCTAACGCTCACAAAACATCTCTGTGATTTCCAGAATAAGAAAGTTCAGTAAATGGTTTGTTGTACGTCTGTTCATCAGAGATGGTAATAAGCAGCCATGCAGTCTACATCAAGTGATTCTCATGTAACTCCACAACCCATCAAATAGATCTAAGACATCAACATCATCAGCTCCAGCAAGTTCAGTTTGAGCAACCACCGCTGCAACATCAATAATGCATGGCCTATATTTTGATGGTGAGTAACGAGATCTTTCTCCTTATTGTAAAGGGCTGGACTGTGACAAAAACGTAACGGGAATCCTCCTAATTGAATGATAGCGAGAGGGGGACGGGGGTCATCTTCCAAACTGTCAAAAATCAGGGGAAAGGGGAGTGGGGGGAAGAGGGACACACTTTTCCGAATTTTCATAAAAAGCCTGGGAACGGGGGTGGGGGTGGGGGGGGGGGTGAAAAGGGACTTATTTTTCTAAACAGTCATAAAAAGCCGGGGGCGAGGGAGGCCGGGGGGGGGGGGGGTGTGGTGTGTGGTGTGGGGTGATGAAGAGTGATTCGTCTTCTAAATTTTCATAAAAGCGGGAAAGTAGGGGGGGGGGGGGGGGGGGGGGGGGGGGTTTCCAGATTTTTGTAAAAGCAGGGATTGGGGGAGTAAGTGGCTCTCTTTTACCATGAATTAGCTTTTTTTTTTTCTTTTCATATTTTTGGGCTTCGAATATCGGGGGTGTGGGTGGGAGGGCAGAAGAAGATTGTGTGGCTACCCATATATTTTGTTCCGTCAGTCATTTGTGTTCTGCCCAGCTGTGCATACGTGCGTCTTCCTTTGAAAATGCAGTGGTGAAGCAAGCAAGCGCGCGTTTGTGCGCTGGTGTAAAAAGATGCTTTATCTGCATAGAGTGCGCGCGCGCGCACACACACACAGAGCAAACTCTTTTATTTAGACAACACGCATGCACACGCAAATGCACACACACACACTCTCTCTCTCTCTCTCTCTCACACACACACACACACACATCCTTGTGCTTGTGTACCAACGACAAGGCAACACATTTCAAACAGGGCTTTGTCAACCACCTTGTTAGCGACCTGCTGAACTTGGTGCAAGTCACGGTCTTTTTCCCCGAACTGCACGAGCAGCACGGAGCTGACCCTGTCCACCCTGCTGTATGAGCAACCAGTCCGCGCAGATCCCCCGGATGTGGACGCATCGGCGTGGGACCAACATGGAGGAGAAGAGCCACCACTCGACACGACATCAAAAATGAAAAAAAATTATTATCGTCAGAGGCCTTCGCAGAAATTTCCTGTTGTGCCCCATTGATGTTGGGAGCATTGTGTGCTACGTTCACCTACTTGTGGCTTGTCTGCTTAATTCAGTGGCGAGAAACAACTTTCTGAAAGTTGCATGTGTAGGTCAACTGGTTGGAGAAAGCGGCAGACATGTCATTTTCAACATCGGGGCCGATGTGAATTTCGCTTGGTCGGATCACAGGCTGCGTTGACAGTGATTTGACAGCTACCCACTCTGTGGCTGACAGCCACCCCCACTCTGTGGCTGACAGCTACCCCATTCTGTGCTGACAGCGATCCCATTCTGTGATTGACAGCGACCCTATTCTGTGATTGACAGCGATCCCCACTCTGTGGCTGACAGATATCCCATTCTGTGTGATTGACAGTGATCTCATTCAGTGATTGACAGTTATTTCATTCTATGATCGAGACGATAGAGATTTCTACATGGATTGTCGACAGGAGAGGAAGCAGTGGGTAAGTTACTATGCAAGCGCGCGCGCGCGCGTGTGTGTATGTATGTATGTATGTGTGTGTGTGTGTGTGTGTGTGTGTGTGTGTGTGTGTGTGTGTGGTTCGTTTCATGTTCTGTCACACATACTTTGTGGACGACTAAGTAAGATAATTTCACAATGAAGAATATAGTCATTAAGAGGGCGCGCACGTACACACACACGCGCGCGCGCGCGCGCGCACGCGCATACGTACACGCAGAGGCGGGGGGTGGGGCTTGCTATCGATCGATTGAGCACCATCCCATTGCTTTCTTTTTAAAATGATTAATTTTTGTTTATGTGTGTACAACGGAGAGAAAGTAAACTATTAAAAAAAAAAAAACAAAAAAAAATAACAAATGGATGGTGCGGGGGTGGAAGTGGGGGTGGATGTGGGGATTAGGTTGGAGACGAAAGGGGCCGCTGGAGAGTGTGGAGGTGAAAAAAAAGAGGAGGGAGGGAATGAGGATTCGGAAACATCTGAAGTACCTGTAGTGTGTGTGTGTGTGTGTGTGTGTGTGTGTGTGTGTGCGTGCGTGCGTGCGCGCGCGCGCGCGCGCGCGCGTGTGTGTTGATGTTGTTGTTTCTTAAATTTAGCGGCAGTACAGTCTATGTTACGACAGACGCAGTGTGTGTGTGTGTGTGTGTGTGTGTGTGTGTGTTGTGTGTGTGTGTGTGCGTGCGCGCGTGTGTGTACGTGCTACTGTTTCTGTCGTTGTTATTTCTTTAATTTAACGTCTGTGTACTTAAACTAATACAAGATACACATGCACGCGCGCGCTTGGTGTGTGCATTGTGTGTGTGTGTGTGTGTGTGTGTGTGTGTGTGTGTGTGTGTGTGTGTGTGTGAGCGCGCGCGCACGTGCGCGTACACACGCATGCGCGTGTATTATATGTGTGTATGTGCACATGCGCAGGTGTGTGTGTGTGTGTTTGTGGCACGCATGCGCGCGCGCGCGCGCGTGTGTATGTGTGTGTGTGCGTGTGTGTAGGGCGGTTTTGTTATTGTTGTTGTTGTTTCTTATCCAATTCAAGTGTGTCGACATTAGTGATATCAAACAGGTGTGTGTGTGTGTGTGTGTGTGTGTGTGTGTGTGTGTGTGTGTGTGTGTGTGTACGTACCTGTGTGCGTGTGTGTGTGGTTTGTACGCACATGTGTGCTTGTGGATAGTGATTCCTCGGATCTGACTTTGCCGATTTCAGTGTAAGATTAGTAATCGATTCTTTCCTTGACTTGAAGAAAACTGTTTATCAATAAAAAAAAAAAGTGAAGATTTATAGACAACAAATAGGTTTTTTTTTTTAATCAGTCGATCAGTCACTCAAGCAATTTGATAATCAGTCACTTGGATACTCGTCCATTTACCGTTTAATATGATACGAAATCTGTCCATAATTTTCTCTTGCATCGAGTTAAAATAGTTTAACATGTCCTTTCCCGCGAAAAATACAACGATGGCACTTCATTATAAGCAGTCACTTGTGTAATGAACAAAAAGGCTC
>JADBJO010000593.1:0-2500 GCA_016801955.1 Conus betulinus
CGCGCGCGCCTGCCCGCGTCAATCGTTTTGAGTGTGTGTTTCTGTTTGTTCTTCAATTTAAAGTCTGTTAGCTCTCACTGATTTCAGACACTGACAAGAAACGACAGCGGTGGTGGTGGTGGTGGTGGAGCACATGTGTGTGTGTGTGTGTGTGTGTGTGTGTGTGTGTGTGTGTGTGTGTGTGTACTCGTGCACGCCCGTGCGTGCTTATGTGTGTCGCGTGCGTGTGTTAGAAAAAGAGGGAGTGAGACGACGCGCCAGAGAGAGAGAGAGAGAGAGAGAGAGAGAGAGAGAGAGAGGGAGCGGAGAGAGAGAGACAGACAGACAGACAGGCAGACAGACAGACAGATAGACAGACTGACAGACAAAGACACAAGGCAGAGAGGTTGAGTACCTAAAGTGGGAAGTGAAGAGAACTCGGGTGGTTTTATTCATACCAAGGCCATCGCCCGCCTTGAGAAGAGTACGAAGCAAAACAACACAACGGTGTATGGATTGCACAGAATATTAGTGAGACCGGACGGACACACACACACACACACACACACACACACACACACACACACACACACACACACACACACAGACAAAGTCGGAAGGGGGATGGAGCTGGGACTCATTGTTCGACAGAGAGAAGCAGAGAGAGGGAAGGGAGGGCAGCGCAGCGCTACTGATCCATTTGAGAGAGAGAGAGAGACAGACAGACAGACAGACAGACAGACAGACAGAGAGAGAGAGAGAGAGAGAGAGAGCTCAGATGGTTTACTTCATATAAATGCCATTGCCCTTATGAAAGGGGGGGGGGGGGGGGGGGGGTATGGAGAACATAACAAGATCAATATGAGAATTATACAGAACACAAGAAAAACTGGATGGACTACTCCATCACGAAGTCATGACTGATCTAAGCTGAAATGCCTTGAATAAGTAAATTGAGAAATTTCTTACTCTGCTGTCATTCTGAGATGCCATTAGCAGGCTTAACCGAAACTGACAGGGATCCTTGGAAACTTTGTCGGTACATATTGCGCTCTTAGAGTGGATAATTTACAACAACATAAAACAAATGAAGTTCGTCCTCTTTTCCATTTTTGCATAATGGACAAGTCAAATCTATCCCAGTATATTTACTGTAACGATACCGGTGTTCTGCTATGTCAGAAATTCCCAGTCTAAATTTGGTCATTGTCAGCTTCAAGTGTTTAGCTAAATCCATTCGTAGATAATGTTTGACATCGTGTACCGAACAAAATGTCCGATACAAGGTAAATCTATCACTATTTTTTACATTAAAGTCCCATTCCTGCCACCTGCATGCAATCGATCTGTCTTTAAATTCACATGGAAATGATCTATCATTTTGCACGCCTTGGTTTATCCAAACATAGCCATATCCAAATTGATATACAATTTGCAACGGACATTTGAAGCCCAGTTTCTTTTGTCTCTTGCATCTGGGTCGTATAACATCATATAGGCTTTCCGAGGTAATCTGTGATCATTCATTTTTGTGTAATTTCAACCAGTATCGGATACAGCTTAACACAGAATTCAAAGAGATAGGATATGTATTGGTCTCCCCATAGACAAAGTCATTGGGTGTTCGCATTTCACTCCTAAAAATTTCTTTAATGCAAAGAGGTGCACTTTCACAATGGCGGGCTGCATCATCTAGTCCCCAAAGCTCTGCGCCGTATAGAGCAATGGGTTTGACCCTGTGAATCAAATAATTTCAACAATAAATCTAAACTAGTATTCTTCAAAATATACAGTTTTCTCATAATGCAGAGCAGAGCTTTCTTTGCTTTACTTACCAGGTCATTGCAAGCCAATGTGAAACTGAGTTTTGTTGAAAACAGTATACCTAAGTATTATAAGCATTTACGACAGGCACACCAGCATTATTATATGTCCAATTTTCTCTTGTTGCTAAGTAGCCACCTTTTCTAAACACAGTTATATTGCTTTTGCTTAAATTCACTTTCAAATCAAGAGAAAAAGCTGCGCGTTGCAGACTGTTTAACTGTGTCTGCAAACCAAAAACTGTTTCTGATAATAGTACAACATCATCTGCTAATAACAAAATAAAGAGCTCAAAATAATCAGTTGTAAACATTGCACCATGCCTTCCATTTTGAATTATTTTTATGGCAAGTTCATTAATAAACAAAGAAAATAAAACAGGACTGCACACGTCACCTTGCTTAACACCATAGGTGCACATAATGAAATCAGTTAGTTAGTTTATGTCCACACCGTATCTTAACTTTAACATTTTTATACATACTTTTGATGCAATTGTATAAATTACATTTATACCATTTTAAACTAAAATTGACCAAAGAATTTTCCTATTAATGGAATCAAAAGCCTCCTCAAAATCTATGAATGCAACATATAATTTTCTGTTGAAAGAGAACTGTTTTTGTATGATAGCTAACAAAGTAAACATATGATCAATAGTTGAATAGTTCTTTTTGAATCCTGCTTGATATTCTCC
>JADBJO010000593.1:15000-17500 GCA_016801955.1 Conus betulinus
GAATGGTTACCTTCGGTTTGCAAAACCAGGAAAGAAGAATGTGTTTTAAGTAGACTGCATATTGGACTTAGTTATATCACTCATTCTGTCCTTTTAAAGGCAGAAGATCGCCCTCCATTGTTTTGCATGCGATTGTGTATACACTCTTAAGCAGGTGTTGACCGAGTGTGATCTCGGTGAGATCAGAGGAAAAAAATTTCGATAAGATGTCACTTGGTGAGCTTTTTCGAAATGTGCAAGTGTCTGTGATACTTCAGTTTTTAAGAGATGTGAACATGTTTTGTTAAGATTTAGGTGTTTTTTTTTTTTTTTTTTTTTTTTTTTTTTACATTTTAAGGTTGCAGTTTGCATATGTGTTTGTATAACTCGAGTCCTGTAATGACCCTCAGTGTATAGCTCTGATAACACCTCTTTATGGTGGAAAGGGCTGGTCCTTTATAACTATCTATCTATCTATCTATCTATCTGTGGATTGGCTCACTAAGGTGGATTACAATTTTTTTTTTTTAATGTTTTAGTCTCTAAGGATTTGTTCATCGTCAACGATGATAATCGTCTGTTGTTTATGTTTTAGTGTTTCTGGATTTGTTCATTGCCGATGATTACAATCGTCTTGGCTGAGTGATCTGTTGCGCATTTACGAATATCCGTGTGGCTTGTTAGTCCAGTTTCATACTATTGCAATAGTAAAGGCGGCGCGAAATGAAACCTGCTGAGACCAGTATAATTTATTCTAATAATTAGGTAGGCAAGTACGTAAAAGTGTGTGTGTGTGTGTGTGTGTGTGTGTGTGTGTGTGTGTGTGTGTGTGAGAGAGAGAGAGAGAGAGAGAGAGAGAACGAACTAACGAATTTTATTTTAAGGAGGTAGCGGACTAAGCATGAATACTTTTTTTTTTACATCCAGCCATGTGCTGAAAGAGAGAGAGAGAGAGAGAGAGAGGGTGGGTGGGTGCGAGGGAGGAAGTTTTATTCAGTGTATGCCACGGCTTCTTCTCAAGGGGTATTGTACACAGCGATAAGAAGTCATCCAGCCAGGTGATGTTGTACAGCTTGACAATTTAGCAGCTGACAGATAAACATCATGAATATGCACAAAAATTATGATAGTTTGGATTCATGAGAAAATGAAAGAGAGAGAGAGAGAGAGAGACGTTGGATTCGTTCAACTGAGGGTGAGAAACACGCACGCACACACACACACGCACACACACGCACACGCACGCGCGCGCGCGCGCACACGCACACACACACACACACACACACACAGAGGAGAGACAGAAAGACAGACAAACAGGCAGAGAGAGAGAGAGAGAAAGAGAGCATGGTAATAGTATACATCTATATCTATGTGTGTAAAAACGAGCTTCACTATCTGAAACTAATATAATTCCGAATCCAGTTCTGCATGCCATGTAATCAACCCATCCCATTCGTTTGTTATTCCATGTGACGCCTACAAGGGGGGTAACAAGAGGACAATAGGAGCAAGACACAAAACTTTGTTCTGTGGCTGCACACACCAAAATTATCACGCCGAAGCCTTGCTTAAGGAGGAGTCGGAGTATTAATAGACTGACTAAAAAAAAGAAAAAGAAAGAAAGAAAGAACTGGCGTAATTGGATTGTTTTGAGGATCTTATTTGTTGGAAAGGTGATCTTCCCATTTTCTTTGATATGGCCATCAAGGTATAAGCCATCAGGTGGTTCCAAGCAGACAGATTCAAAATCAAAGGAAATGGATTATTTTGTGCTCTTGAAGCTCGCGCAAAGATAAGTGTTCAGGGGTGAGTGCAAAGGCCTGAAATTTGTGTCAAATAAGGGGAAGGTCAAGCATTTGATATCGTTTGTGATTTCATCGGTGAAGATCTCAATAAATAAATAAATAAATAAATAAAAATATTGGTGGGGAGTTGTTCTTTTGATCAAGTTATGAGTATAACATTAAAGACTGGCTCAAATGTGTAGTAGGCCTCAAAACACCGACATGAATTATGCAGGGTTTCAGTGCAAAATCCTAATTTCGGCGTGCGGCCCGTGTGCCACTGGCTCTACGACAGGGTCAAGTTTCATGAACAACACACTGTTCTCAGGTCCTGGCGGTAACGTAACTCGCTCCACGCTCCACATCACACCCCCAGCAGGTGAAAAAGGCCCTGTGTCTGAAACTCTCCCCCCCCTCCCCCCTCCACCCCACGAGTTATTCTAGAGCCACCTCGCCCTTTGTTCCCAAATCACTTTTCAGTCCTCCTCCTTTTCAAGTCTCGGTATGTCCTTAAACGACACCCCCAACGCCCTCTCTTTCGCTCCCAGTGTTATTGTGTCCCTCACCCACACCCATCGCAGTTCCCTCACCTTTTTTTTCGTTTTATACATATATATACTCCATAGTCTTCCGAGACTGAAGGATGCCTACTATATCTATCTATCTCTCTCTCTCTCTATATATATATATATATCTCTATATATATATATATCTCCTCTCTCTCTCTCTCTCTCTCT
>JADBJO010000593.1:22500-27500 GCA_016801955.1 Conus betulinus
ATGTCCAATTTATCGAATCAAACGCCTTCTCATAGTCAATTGATACCAGTAAACCAGGAAGAGAATTTTGTTCCAGATAAAAACATTATGTCATACAAGGTTCTTATATTTTCTCTCCAATGTTCGTCCTGGAACAAAACCTGTCTGGTCTTCATTAATTAATTTATGTAAAACAGTCTTAATTCTATTCGCTATACAGGTGGCACCTATCTTATACGAAATATTTAACAGTGAAATTGGTCTCCAGTTTCTTAAAAACTCTCTTGGTTTATCGGCTTTTGGTAGACACGTTACTAATCCTTCTCTTTGAGACACCGACATCTCTTTATTTATAAAGCCTTTATTTAATGATCTTATTACAAACTCTCCTATTTGTTTCCAAAAGAACTTAAAGAATTAACTGTCATCCCATCTGTACCAGGACTTTTATCATTCTGCATATTTTTCAGGGCTTTTGATGCTTCTTGGATGGTAATCATGCCTTCTAAATGTTCTGCTTCATCTTCATTGAGTTGTGGCAGATTTGAAAATATACTGCTAATTTCGATATCTTTTACTTCTCTTTCCTTGTACAAATGCTTGTAGTATGACCTGGTCTCTTCTAACATTTCGTCTGTTTCTAGCAAAACATTTCCTTGATCCGTAACTAATTTCAACATCTGTTTGCTCACAAAGTGTCTTTTTTTCCAGGTTACAAAAATACTTAGTTACTTTTTCACCCTGTGAAGCCCATCTTGCTCTGGATCAAAGAATGATCCCATCTACTTTTGTTTTACGTAACGGAACAAGCTCAACTTTCTTTCTTTGTAAATTAATAGCATTAATATGTGTGGGTTTTTCTCTTTCCAAATCTTGTATTTCCTTTTCTAAGCAGCTTTCGGCGTTCATTCGCTCTCTTTTCTTATTGATACTAAACGTTATCGTTTTTTTTTTTTTTAATCTTATTTCCATGATCAGAACTTCTAAAAATAACCTATCACTTATCATAAACTGTATTTCATTATTGGGTATCTTGCTTAAGTTCTGCCTATCATACGGTGATGTAGCGTATTGTCCTTGACATCATTTATAGTTTGGTTTACTAAATCTACGTAATTGGCATCCCTAGCGTCATAATGTATTTCGTCACTTCGGCTTATGACGCAAAGAAGCTTTGACGTCAGTTTTTGTTTGTGATATCATTTTCTAGATATTCCATAAAGAAGAAAGACGTTTAGGGCCGTTATAGCCGTTAGTAACGGCTGTTCAGGTAAAATAAAACATTGGGCATCATCTCGTGACCCATAGTGAACATGCCTACAAATTTTTAGAGAGGTCGGCCCAAGAAGTTTTGTCAGGAGCGAGTGGAACACATTTTGACCATGGACAGACACACAGACAGCATTTCTTCGTTTCCATTGCAAAGTACTCCCTGTTTTATAAGAACTGGGAGTACAAAAAGGGGAAGCGGGAGGGGATGTGGGGGAGGGGGGTGTGTGGACGGAAAAGAAGGTAAGGAAGAAAAAGGCCACATAAGTAAACCCACTGTTCTTGACTGAAAGAAATTTTAATATGAAAAACAATATACTGTTTCGTACAGTCTACCAAATGTGCGTTACTTTACATCTTGTTCTGTGTGTGTGTTTGTTTGCATTTTGAGTCATTTTCAGTAACGCAGCAGTCTGTTTTTCAATGTTGATGGTGCTTTCAGTATAAAGCCCCTTGTTGTGTGTGTGTGGCCTTTTCTGTATATGGCCCGTCTCTGTATAGTCCCGTTTTGTATATGGTCTCGTCCCTTTCTATCCCCCACTTCTCCCCATCCCCTGTCTGTTCATCTCCTCATCTCAGGTGGTCTGTTTCTACGTGTTCGTGTCTGTGTTTACAGCTAATTGTATGCGTCTCCATCCCACCCGAAAGCAGAGGTATGGAACTAAGTTTGAACTCTCCGCCGTTAGCGAAGGCTGAGTGGAGAAGGCCCTTTGTCTTTGAAGCCAGACAAGTGGAGGATTTGTGGTTCAAACTCGCCGTGGGGCAAGTTTATTCTTTAACCCCCCCCCCCTTCCCCCCTCCCCCCCCCCCCCCCACCAAGACTTTAAACAGCAATATAGGTGCTAGATTTTTTTCTTCTGAACTGAAATCCCGTGAACATATAGACAGACAGATAGGTAGATAGATAGATAGTGTGTGTGTGTGTGTGTGTGTGTGTGTGTGTGTGTGTGTGTGTGTGTGTGTGTGTGGTGTGTGTGTGTATGTGGTGTGTATGTGTGTGTGTGTGGTGTGTGTGGTGTGTGTGTGTGTGTGTGTGGTGTGTGTGTGTGTGGTGTGTGTGTGGTGTGTGTGTGTGTGTGTGTGTGTGTGTGTATGTGGTGTGTATGTGTGTGTGTGTGTATGTATGTGGTGTGTATGTGTGTGTGTGTGTGTGTGTGGGTGTGGTGTGTGTGTGTGTGTGTGTGTGTGTGTGTGTGTGTGTGTGTGTGTGTGTGGTGTGTGTGTGTGTGTGTGTGTGGTGTGTGTGTGTGTGTGTGTGTGTGTGGTACAACGCATAAAATATCATATGACGTGGTTTGATGTGACGTGTGACAAGATTCGTCTGTTTACAAGGCAGTCGAGTGTTGTTTTTTTGTTGTTTTTCCTCCCATCGTCATTCAGCCAGGGACTGTTGTGATCCCTGAGTTCCCTCACTTGTGTGCTGCCCCAGACTCCCGCCCTCCAGTCCACATGCACTCCTTTCCTCTCCAAAACCCTCACCCCCCACCCCCCCCCCCCCCCCCACCCCCCCACCCCACCCCCCCCCCCACCCCCACCCCACCACCCCCCCCCACCCCACCCCCACCCCCATCTCCCTTTTCCTCTGTCTGCTTCTGCCACAGAACGGAGTTCAAAGTTCAAAATGTCTTCCTGTCTGGGTAACTTGTCTCATCGCTGTCAATCTTTTGTGCCTTCCTTTGTTGAAGGTCCCTGCAGACTCGGCCGGTGCACCTCCAGATTCCAAAATCTCTCTGAAGACGGTATACAGCTGCCACACCCCAGGTCCCGCGCCAGCAAACCCGAGTGAGCAGAGCTGTCGTGTCCAGGCCCCAGCGAGGTTTACACACGTGGGGTCCGTCCCTTGTCATGCTGACGTCACGACTGTCGCAGGTACCTCTGCTCGTGGGATGACGCACGGTGATGACGTCAGAGGCAGGGCACTGTCGCCTGAGTCTGACGTCACGGTGACGTGCGAAGGCGCCAAGTCTAGAGCCATTTCGAGGAGACCTGGCGTGTCCAGAAGGATCAACATCAAAGTCCTAGGTCCCAAGTCCACCTCGAAAGACAGTTCACACCAGGAAGCTAACGGGAGGACAGACGCGACACACGCGCACTGCTCTTCTGCAGAGAACGTGTGAAGAACCTGGTCACCAACACTTTGAAGACAAACCTGCCGGCTTCTAGAGAACTTCCACGTGTTCAGTCCGAGCAGACGAACTCTAGGTCCATGTCCGTCAATTCTGTGCCAAAGCGCCCAGAACTCGACGCTAGTTCTTTAGTCTTTGAGTCCAGAGGGTCAGGCTCTCATCCAAGGCTTCCCGCTGAACACAGCACGTCCAGTTCGAAGCTTCTAGAGATTAATTTGAAACCTTCAAAGTCTTCGATGGAGTACAGGCCTGGTACCTCTTCTGAAGAAAGGTCCGTCCACATGGAACCAGCATCTTCCAGCAAGATGGTGAGATCAAAGGTCGGTGTTTCAGGACAGGCAAAGATTATTTTTCTTCCCAGTCCCACGCAACATCTGCACTCTCTCCTTCGCCCAAACTCGTGAGTGCTGACAGAAAGAACCCCTGCCCTCTCAGCCTGGTCACCTCCAACACCCCGGTCATCCCCACCCTCCCCCCTCGGGGGGATGGGGGTGACGTCACCCAAAGGAGGGGATTGGGTGGTGGGAGGCAGGGGCCTGTTTCGTCCCAGTCAGAATTGTCTTCCAAGGGAGCTGCACGACCTGGTTGTCCTCCAACCAAAGTGACGGTGAGAGTTCTTCAGACATCTCACTCAAACCGTCTCACGCTCAGAGAGGGGTGAAGGTCTTCCAGGACGGTCACAAACGACATGGAACAGCTCCAAACCTCAGCCAACACTCTCAGCCAAAGATGCTTTCCGTTCCCGTTCGCTTTGTGAAGAACGTCTCCGATGAAAGGTCGGGGAATCTGGATGTGCACGGTGACAGACCAGGAGACAGCCGGGCACAGGTACTTTCTGGACATCCTCAAGCGTGGCCAGGTGGCCAGATCCGAACAGAAAACCTTCCACAAAACAAAGGCCCTGATCCCTACACTCACAGCACCCCACAGTCTTCGTCTCACACTTCATACACGGGCACCCCGGTGGAAAGCTTCCAGTGCTTGATTATACCAGACGCCAATTCAAACCAGTCGACAGGAACGGCCAAGTCCGTGACGTCAGCCGTTCGTCCAGCCACTTCGCCCCATCACCTCTCCCCGTCCCGTCACGTCGTCACAGAGAAGTCTCATCCGCTTCAGCCGTCCGCCTCCCGCGCTCCAGCGCCTGTCTACCAGAGCAAACTGTCGCCCGTGATGCCAAGACACACGCACCGCATTCGCCTCCCCGCCGCAGTTGGCCCCGCCCCGCCTGTTCTCCAGCCAATCCCTGTGAGGCACGTGAACAGGTTTGTCGCCGCCCTCAAAACGGACTCCTCCCCTGAATCACCCGACAGCCAATCCGCCCGCGACACGTCTGGCGTGCCTTCAGTGAACGTGACGTCGGTGTCGTCTAACGGCGTCGTGACGTCATCTCCGCCGGAGGTTTTGCTGAGGCTTCTGGAGATGACGGCGGTGGCCGGGGTCAAGGACGAAGGGGGAGGGCAGAGGAGTGTGGTGGAGAGGACGATTCCCGTGGTGGATGCCAGGAAGGAGGTTCCCTGGAAAGAGCGGAGGAAGAGGATGGATTCTGCCTTGTCTTGGCTGAAAGAAGAGAGTTGGTGAGTACCTGTGGGTGTGTGCGTGCGTGCGTGCATGTGTGTGTGTGTG
>JADBJO010000593.1:30000-32500 GCA_016801955.1 Conus betulinus
GTGTGGTGTGTGTGTGTGTGTGTGTGTGTGTGTGTGTGTGTGGTGTGTGTGTGTGTGTGCGCGCACGCCCTTTTCTCCCCATAATCTATATACTAAGTCATTGTTTTGAAGAAATTACACCTTTCCATCCTCCCTCCTATATTTGTGTTAAATTTGCGTTTGGAGAGTTTTGTTGACAAGATACCCTTCTTCCCCCCAGCCTCCTTAGTCTGTAAAATTAGGAATCAGTGTATATACCGCCGACCTGTTTTCAGTTTCTCTCAAGACGGGCCAGAACACATTTCGCTCGCCGAATCAAACGCTTGAAATTTGAAATGTCCACAAAAGCAACACGTACATCTCCTTTCATTCTTTCTTTTTTTTTCCTCCTTCCCTTCCCAAGGGAAATTCCTGTATTAAAGCGTACACTTGTGTGACCTGTCTTGAAGCAGATCTATTCTTCCAGACTTTACATCTCTTTGATCGCTCTGTCAGTATTATATTAAAACAAGATGCAAAGCATATAGACGTACGGATCCAACTTATCTTGAATACAACTACTTTCCGAGATATTCCATAAAGAAAAAAAAAAGCCGTTTGGGGCCGTTATAGCCGTTAGTAACGGCTGTTTTGGTAAAAAAAAAAAAAAAAAAAAAAAAAATCGGTCATCATCGTGACCCGTAATGAACATACCTACACATTTCAGAAAGATGGGCCCAGACGTTTTGTCTGGAGCGAGTGGAACACATTTTGACCCACGGACAGACACACAGACAGACACACAGACAGACAGACACACAGACAGCATTTCTTCGTTCCCATTCTAAAGTTCTATAAGAACTGGGAGTACAAAAACAGGGCCAGAGACTTAGACTCTATACTAGTACTCCGAACGAGGGAGCGACGGAAGAGAGAGAGAGAGACAGACAGACAGACAGACAGACAGACAGACAGACAGACAGAGAGAGAGGGGAGGAATGGAAGACAGAGACACGACTGACAGACACACGAGCAGAGACAGACAGACTATGAGAGAGACAGACAGACAGGTAGACGGGCAGGCACATTGAGAGAGATGCGCACAAAGACGGAGATAATTCCATTACTTCAAAAGGAAATTGTGTTGATTTGCGGAGATGAGGGTAAGAAGGACCCATTTATTCGAAAGGAAATGTTTGAAATATCTCGGAGGAAGGACTGAGACAGACAGACAGACAGGGGGACGCCAGACAGGTGGACAGACAGTGACAGACAGACAGACAGACAGACAGACAGACAGACAGACAGACAGGGGGATACGGATGGGGAGAGGTAATAGAAAGAGAGAGAGAGATGGGGAGAGGAAAGAGAGGAGGAGAGGAGAGAGGGAGGGGGGAGAGAGAAAGAGGAGAAAGGAGAGAAGAGGGGGGAGGGGGAAGACGGAGAGAGAGGAGAGAGAGAGGAGAGAGAGAGGAGAGAGGCGAGGGAGGAAGAGAGAGAGAGAGAGAGAGAGAATATAGAGAGAGAGAGAGATGGAAAGAGAGGAAGGGGAGAAGAGAGAGAAAGATGAGAGATAGGAGATTGAGAGATAGAGATTGAGAAATGAGGGAGAGACAGGCATAGGGAGGTGAAAGTAAAAAGGAGAGAGAGAGAGGGGGGGGCAGGAAGGAGAAGAGAGAGAGAGAGAAGGAGAGAGACAAAGAGAGAGACGAGACGGAGAGAGCGAGCGAGCGAGAGAGAGAGAGAGAGAGAGAGAGAGAGAGAGAGAGAGAAAGATCCATTTCTTCGAAAGGAAATGTCTCATTTGCTTTGAAAAATACAGACAAAAGGTTCTACATCTTCGAGACAACCTATCTCTAAATATCCTGTCAGGGCAATTTCCACTGTAGTATACTAGTGTTGGGCGGAAAAAAAAATAAAGGCATCTCTCTCTCTCTCTCTCTCTCTCTCTCTCTCTCTCTCTCTCTCTCTCTCTCTCTCCGTCCGTCTTCGTCCGTCCGTCCGTCCGTCCGTCTGTCTGTCTGTCTGTCTGTCTGTCTGTCTGTCTCTCTCTCTCTCTCTCTCTCTCTCTCTCTCTCTCTCTCTCTCTCTCTCTCTTTCGTCTGTCCGTCCGTCCGTCCAAAATGTGTGGTGTGTGTGTGTGTGTGTGTGTGTGTGTGTGTCCCCCTCCCTCCCTCCCTCCCTTTCATCTCTCTGTCTGGCTGGCTGGCTGTCTGTCTTTGTCTGTTTTCTCTCTCTCTCTCTCCCTCCCTCCCTCCCTCCCTCTCCCTCACCCCCCCTCTCTCTCTCCCCTCTCTCTCTCTTTATCGCAAGGCACTGGTACAGAGCAGTCACGTGATTCACTGCTGTGATGATACACTGTTGTGACAGAGGAAAAGGGACGAACAGGATGATGGCGGCAAGCTACGTGTGTCACGTCACGCTGAGTTGGGCTCAATGGTAGCAGAGCAGAGAGAGAGAGTCCACAGTCTAGACTGTAGCCAACTGTCTTTTTTTCTTTTCTGTTTTCTCTATCTCTTTCTTTTCATTCTTTCTCTTTCTT
>JADBJO010000593.1:37500-47500 GCA_016801955.1 Conus betulinus
AGATAATAAACCTTCTCCTCTCTCCTCTTCCTCGTGCTCTCCTCTCTCTCTCTCCTCCCGTCTCTGCTCTCTCGCTCCCTCCCCTCAACTCTCCTCAATCCTTCTCGCTCTCTCCTCTCTTTGATGTCGTCACGAGAATCTTATCATGCTCTTCTCTCTCTCTCTCCCTCTCCCTCGCCTCTCCTCTCTCCCTCTTCACACACACCTCACACCCACCCACACACCACACACACACGACCAAACAACAACACCCCCCACACACACACACGCCACCCACACCCAACGCACCACACCACCCACCACCACCACACAACACAACACACCACACCACACACCACACACACACACATACACAAACGCACGACGTCGCACAACAAACACACACACACACACACACACACCACACACACACAACACACACACAGCACACACAAACTCACCACACACCCCACACACCACACACACAAGCACACACCACTACACACACCCACACCACAACACCACACAACCACACACCACCCACACACACACACTCTCACCCTTCACCTTTCTCCATAGCTGACATGAGCCAGAGCTAATTGCGTCTCTCTCTCTCTCTCTCTCTCTCTCTCTCTGACGCGTCGCTCGTTTGGTTGTTGCACGTGCCGCTGTAGACGCCCGCCAGCCAGTCCTGGGACTTGAGTGCACTCCTCCTGAAAGGCTCTGAGTCGGTGGAATGTTGCTGTGTGAACAAGTTGCTCAGAGAGAAAAAACGGTGCGTGCTCTTCTGCTTCAGGTCTGTTATTTTTCCCGAAGTTTGAGTATGGCTGCCTTAATGGTGGAATGAAAAAAAAAAAGACGACGGTCATACACACAAAACTCCACTCCCTTTGTCGGGTAGGTGGGATTAATCCTTGCCTGTCTATACAGGGGGTGTCCGCAGGAGTATCAGCCTGCGTGCGCAGAAAGAAAAGGAAAAGGTCAGTTATTGCCTAGCCGACCACTCAAAGCTCTTTCAGGGCTGTCACTGTGTTAGGAACAGATGAATAAATAAATACTGAATAAATAAATAAGGATACAAAATGAATAAACAAACACATACATGCAGACATACATACAATCATACATACAATCGTACATACACACATACGTACACACACATATACATACATACATACACAACACACACATACATACATACATACATACAACATACAATGAAACCTTCCATCTCGAAACCAGTCTTCATTCAGTGTTTTGAAATTTTGAGATATATACTTACATTGAAGATTAATTTTGCAGACCTTCCTCATCAAAAGCGGAAACAGAATCACTAAGCCGCCCAAACGAAGGAATGAACAAATCGCACAGAAAGACACAACGCGCTTCGATCTACTGGGTCTTCTTCGGGCAGGACAAACAGCATTCAAAACGACGGGAAGAAAGAACAGTCACTTCTCTCTTTGATCTGGGTGCAAACTGTCGAAACGTGTTGTGTCTGTTTTGTCATTTCTTTGTTCCTTAGTTTGGCGGCTCTGTAATTCTTTTTTCCCGCCTGCACTCACCCACCCCACCCCCACCCCCACCCCCACCCACCTCCCCTTTTGAAACCAGCTTTCCTCTTCAGTGTGAGAACAGATGAAAAAGGGCAATAAATAAATAATAAATATAAATGATACTGTAGCCGTTTGTGATGAAGGCCAATCGGAGGAAAACGGTTTCTAGAACTCTTGCGATCTTCTTCTGCACATTTTCTTTAGCTAGTGAAACATCCATATTCACTCGCACGGCAATTCTTTTTTAAGCATACGGATACCGTCACATTAAAAATTGAGGGTGTTATGAATGCTTTTTTTTTTTTTTTTTTTTTTTTTAAGTGCCTTAGACTGATCCGCCCCCACCCTCTGCCCCACCCCGCTGCCTATTCACAGAGCGAAAATTTAGTAGTCCGCGCGAATTAAGACTCCGTCTACCTTCTGCTGTCAGAAGTATGTTCACCGTCACCAAGATTCGAACCTGCACCCCATAGATGGTTGGGTGGGTGTCTTACCCGCATCGTTATCAAACACCTGTTGGGAAACGCCCTATGACTTTTTTTTTCGACCAGATCCAGCTGGAACTCTTTACAGTTGTCTCAGCCATCGTCCGTTTTGTCGCTTGGTCGTCGTCTTAGCAGAAACAGAGCACTGTTTCACAACATCATGCTGGGGGATGATGAGCCCAAGTTTAGCGCTGCTTTGAATGAACTCAAGACAAGGGTCTCCGTTTGCCCTGACAGAACGGACATGTAGGGTCATCCCCCCCCCCCCCCCCCCCCCCCCCCCCCCCCCCCCCCCCCCCCCCCCAAACCCTCCACCCTCAATTACGCCAGGTTTGAATTCGAGGGCAGTTGGTCATGATCAAAGATTTTTTGAGGATGAAGCTAATTCTTCTAAGAGGAATCATTTTTCATATTTCATTCTAGCTGAGGCTTCGTTTGAAATGCCGTTTTCCCCCACGTAGTCCGTTGCCCCTGGCGGCCTTGCTGAGCCGCTTTGTGGATGCTCATGGCCGGCGTCCTCTTATTTGTTCAGCTGCTGTTTTTAACGTGATGATGATGATGATGATGATGATGATGATTACGATAGGGATCATCATCATCTATCATCATCATCATCATCATCATCATCAACATCATCACCACTATCATCATCATCATCATCATCATCATCACCATCACCATCACCACATCACCACCACACCACCACCACCACCATATCATCATCATCATCATCATCATCATATCATCATCATCATCATCATCATCATCATCGGCATTATCATCATCATCAAAGGAAAACAAATTTCGCGGCGCGTGTGTATTTCTCCACGCGCAGAACCGGTTTAGGAGCTGAAGGGCTCTAATGCGTTAGAACAACATGACAAACTGCTGGATGGTGGCTGCAGATTTCGGTGCAATCCGGTTCACAGATGAAAGACTCTGGTTCGTCGGAATAACGTCACAATTGGCTGGCGGCAGGATGCAGATCTCTTCCAATGATATGGGCCATAAGGCTCCAGTCCAGTGGGACGCTTTTACCAGCTGCTTAAGGAAAGATGCCTGTGTCGCATCAGAGAGGCTCTTTTTCTGTAGAATAACATCACCGGCTGCTCATGGGAAGGGCCTGTGTCGCTCAGAGAGGCTCTTATTCTAAAGAATAGCATCACCGGCTGCTCATGGGAAGGTGCCTGTGTCGCTTCAGCAGAGAGGCTCTTATTCTAAAGAATAGCATCACCGGCTGCTCATGGGAAGGTGCCTGTGTCGCTTCAGAGAGGCTCTTTTTTCTAAAGAATAGCATCACCGGCTGCTCATGGGAAGGTGCCTGTGTCGCTTCAGAGAGGCTCTTATTCTATAGAATAGCATCACCGGTGCTCATGGGAAAGTGTAGATTTTGAGCGAGTTTGATGAGGAATTGAAAGGTTCCGATTTCTGGAATTATATGAGAAGTCACTGAAGGAAAGGTGAAAATTTCCGGTGCTGTTCAATGAAAAGCCGAGCCGCCCTAGATGGGTGGGATGATTATATTAAAAGGTACTGACGGAAAGGGGAACATTTCAGTGCGGTTCTAAATGAAGAAGTAGGATTTTTCTTTCTTTCTTTCTGCGTACGCAGGCTGATGCTCCTGCGGACACTGCCTGTATAGACAGGCAGTGGAGTTTTGTGTGTATGACCATTTTTTATCCCGTCATTAAGGCAGTCATACTCCATCTTCGGGGAAGGCGCATGCTATGTGTAACATGTCATCCATACCAACGGCCAAACTGGCCTTCTCTTCCGAAAGTTGGTGATGGGGATTTTACGTGTGTGCAAGATGATGTGCGTGCGTCCACACACTGAACCTCGGTTTATAGTCTCATTCGAAGGACTGTATGGGGAATCTAGTCAGAACCAACGTTATTGGGAATGGAGTCAGAACCAATGTTGACTCCGTGGGAAGAATCCCCCTGTACCGAAATTCGGACTCGCAACCTCAGGATCACGAGTCCGGCGCTCTACCAACTGAGCTATTCCGGCCCCCAGAAGTAGGATAACTCTTACTCCCATGATAAAATGAATTCACGCCCATAACTTCTAACGAATGCTGGTTCCAACACCAAAATCGCCTAACAGAAGTTGTAGACGGTTTGGTGTCTTAATAAGCAGCATTCGTTTCAGTTACAGGCGCGTAATTGTTTCGTCACGGGAGCAAGAGTTACCTTACTTGTTCACTACTATTGCCTGCTTCATGTAAGAGGCTCTTTTCAGTGTAATTCAGTACAGCACTTAAAAGCTGTGTAGCTGTTTGGAATGTGTTTCTTCGAGGCTCTCAAGGAAGGTGAACATTTCAGTGCAACCCTTTAAAGAGTTGAAAGGCTCCAGTTGGTTGGAGCGTGTGCACAAATTGCTCAACGGATGTTGATGAATGTTTCAACG
Source organism: Conus betulinus (assembly GCA_016801955.1). Classification (NCBI taxonomy): domain Eukaryota; kingdom Metazoa; phylum Mollusca; class Gastropoda; order Neogastropoda; family Conidae; genus Conus; species Conus betulinus. The sequence continues at coordinate 41,933 of JADBJO010000593.1, forward strand.
CAACTCAGTTAATAAGCGTTGGCGGGCTCTGGTTCGTTAAAATAACGCCACACCTTGTTCCAGGAAAGAGCGTCTGTATACAGTTAGAATGTAAGAGCGGTTCATTTAAATGCACACAATGATGACAGATCAGTTCATTGAAATGAAACAGGATTACCATTACACACAGATTTGACTTGTACAAGGGGCCAAATACGGTACCGTCTTTTTTAAATTGATTATTCCTAAAATATGTAATAAAATTGGTTCTGATTAATCTATTGACTCGCAACTTGGTGCAGTAAACAGATGTTGCCATATACTTGATGTGTGTCAAATTTGGTGTTAATAGCTGTCCTAGAAGAGGAGAAACAAAAATCCCCCCAAATCAACCTTTCATCCCCCCCCTTTAAAAAGTTGACAGGTTCCATTTTGTTAAAATAACGTCACACCTTGTCTCAGGAAGAGTGTGGGAATTAGTTCAGTGATACAGAGCCAGACTCGCAATCTTGGTGATTTCCTGGGGTCGCGGTTCGAATCTCTGCCGGACCGTTTCAGTACAGGGGGATTTTTCCCTCGGAGTTAACATTGGTTCTGACTCTATTTCCCATACAGTCCTCCGAACGAGACTGTAAACCGAGGTTCCGTGTGTGTACGCACGCATAAACATCTTTCACACACGTAAAATCCCATCACCAACTTCCGGAAGAGAAGGGCAGTTTGGCTGTTGGTATGGATGACACGTTACACATAGCATGCACCTTCCCCGAAGTTGGAGTATGGCTGCCTTATGGCGGGATGAAAAAAAAGATCATACACACAACACTCTACTGCCTTTGTTGGGGTAGATGAGATTAATCCTTGCCTGTCTATACAGGGAGTGTACCAGCCTGCGTACGCAGAAAGAAAGAAAGAAAAAAAGTAAAATTCCTATTAAAAAGCTGCAAGACCACGAAAGTGATGGGGACAAAAAAAAAAAAAGAAGTACAAAAATAGTGGCTGCAGTGAAACTGACAGTACAGAAGGGAAGAGAGGGCTGCACTAAAGTTTGGTCAAGTGGGGATGGGCATACTAGAGAAATGTCAGACAAGGAAAGAGGGTAGTGTGTGTGTGTGTGTGTGTGTTGTGTGTGTGTGTGTGTGTGTGTGTGTGTGTGTGTGTGTGTGCGTGTGTGTGTGCGTGTGTGTGTGTGCATGCAATATTCACTGCTCTCTCTCTCTCTCTCTCTCTCTCTCTCTCTGAGAAAGCTCGAGCAGACCAACTCGACTCGATCGCCACCACCCGCTACACAAAGCACCTGGGCAGTGACTTGGCAGAGGGAGAAGAGGAGAATGAGGATGAATGGGGAAGGGGGGGGGGGGGGGGGGGAGGGGGCGAGGAAGGCATGCGAGAGGCGGGCGGTGGGGGCGTGGAGGAGGAGAGGCGGGGGGGAGGGGGGGAGGGGACATTTAACACCGAACGAAAAGAAAAGACTAGCTGTATAGGGGAGAGTAGGGTAGAAGGGTGGGGTGGTGACAGGGTAGGCTGTACCGCGGACTTAAGGCCTTCGTGTCCTCCAGACATCTCCCAAGGTGTAACATCGTCTTTTGTATACCTGGGAGTTCGCCGAGTCGGGCCGGAGCGGCGAGGGGAGGGGGAGAGAGAGAAGGGGTGGGGTGGGGATGGGACGGGGTGGATGGTGTGTGGGTGGGTGTAGGTGGTTGGCCGCGGGCTGGGTTGGTGGCGGAGGGCGAGGGGTGGGGTGGGGTTGAGGGTGGGGGGGGGTGAAGATTGAGGAGTGGGCTGGTGTGGGGGGTATAGTAGGGCGTACTTCCGCAATGTTCAGGGCGACCGAAGAGACCACTCCCTGGTGGTGGTGTTGTTGGTGTGGTGTGTGTGTGTGTGTGCGTGCGTGCGTGTGTGTGTGTGTGTGTGTGTGTGTGCGTGCGTGCGTGCGTGCGTGTGTGTGTTGTTTTTTTCTGTGTGTGTAAATCTGCTTGTATGTGTGTGTGTTGCATGTGTGCGAGCGCGAATAGTGTGTGTGTGTGTGTGGTGTGTGTGTGTGTGTGTGTGTGTGTGTGTGTGTGTGTGTGCATGTGTGCGAGCGCGAATAGCATGTGTGTGTGTGTGTGTGAGTGCGCCCGCGCCTGTGTGTGTGTGCGCGCGCGTGCGCGCGCGTGTGTGCCTGTGTAAGCGTACATGTGTGTGCTTATGTATGTGTGCACGCGGAAAATTGGGGGTGGGTTGATTAGATGTGAGTGAACATATGTGCAAACAGGCATGCATACGTTGCGGAGGAGAAGCCTGCTCTCGCAATGTTCACTTGGGGCGATGGAACCACTCCTAAAGCGCGCGCGCGCACGCGCGCGTGTGTGTGTGTATGCTGTGTGTATGTGTGTGTGTGTGTGTGCTGTGTCTGTGTGTGCGCGCGCGCGCGCCTGTGCGTGGATGTGTGTTTATGTGCGTTTGTGTGCATGATAGATGGTGGTGGTGGGGGGGGGGGGGGGGGGGTATCTAATTGTATGTGAGTGTGTATGTATGTACTCGCGCGCATACCTACCTCAGTTGCATATGTGAGCGCGTTTATGTGTGTGCGGGTGTCAGACTGCCGACATCGCCACCAGAATGACGAAGCAATGACACGCGTACTGGGTGTGTTGGGGAGGGGAGGGGGGGGGGGGGGGGGGGGAGGAGGAGGAGGAGGAGGGAGAGGGGTGGAAGGGTGGGAGGGGATTGGGTCGTGAGAAGGGGGGGGGTGGGGGGTAAGCTTACTTTCCGGACGGATGTTTGGAAGAGGACACTCCTGGTGTGTGTGTGTGTGAGTGTGTGTGTGTGTGTGTGTGTTGTGTTTGTGTGCGTGCTCGCGTGCGTGACACTGTGTGTGTGGTGTGCGTGTGTGTCTGTCTGTCTGTCTGTCACTGTAGGTGTGAGTGTATGTGTGTGTGGTGTCGTGGTGTGTTGTGTGTGTGTGTGTGTGTGTGTGTGTACGGCGCGCGCGCGCGCGTGCGTGCGTGCATGCGCGTGCGTGTAGGTGTGTGTGCTTGTAAGTGTTTATAGTGTGCGAGTATAGGTGTACGTGTGTGTGTGTGTGTGTGTGTAAGCGTGTATGTGAGCAGCCTGTTTTTAACTGTCTGCACACACAACACACACACACACACACACACACACACATGTGTGTGACACACACACACACACACGTGTGCTTCGTGTGTGTCGGTGTGTGTGGGTGTGTGTTGTAAGTCACAACTATTCTAATGCGTGCCCCCCCACCCCCACCCACCCCGTGTCCACAAACACACCCTCACTGCGTAGGCATCCCATGTCCCCTCAGATACTGCACCAACCATTTCCCACCCATGTCCCCATTTGTACGCACAATGCCCGGTCACTTTGACCTCACACACACCTCACCACACACACACCACACAACCACAGCCACACACACCACACCACACACACACCACACCACACACAACCACACCTCACCACACACAACACCTCACCACACCACACACACACACTCACCACACACCACACCACAGCCACACACAAACACACCACACACTCACACACCACACCGCAACACACCACACCACAACACACACACCAAACACACACACACCACACACACAACACCAACACACCACACCCTGCCACACCACACCACACCTCACCACACCTCACACACCACACCACACCACACCCACACCACCACACCTCACCGCACCACACCACCACACACCGCACCACACACACACACACCACACCACACCACACACTCACCACACCACACACACACCACACACACACCACACCACAGCCACACCACACCACACAACACCACACCACACCACACACACCACACCACACCTCACCGCACCACACCACACACACCACCACACCACACCACACCACACCTCACCACACCACACCACCACCACACCACACCACACACCACCGCACCACACCGCACCACACACCACACACACACACACCACCACCCACAACACACCACACCGCACCTCACCACACCTCACCACACCACACCCACACCACACCACACCACACACCCACCACACCACACCACACCCACCACACCACACCACACCACACCACACCTCACCACACCTCACCACACCTCACCACACCACACCACACCCCACCACCACCACCACACCTCACACCACACCACCCACACACACCACACCACACCACACCACACCTCACCACACCTCACCACACCACACCACACCACACCACACTCACACACACCACACCACACCACACCACACCACACCACACCACACCACACCACACCACACCACACCCACCTCACCACACCACACCACACCACACCACACCCACACCACACCACAAAACACCACACCACACCACACCACACCACCACCACACACCACCACACCTCACCACACCTCACACACCACACCACCACACCACACCACACCACCACCACACCACACCACACCTCACCACACCACCACACCACCACACACCACACCACACACACACCACACCACACCACACCACACCACACCTCACCACACCTCACCACACCACACCACACCACACCACACACACCACACCCACACCACACCACCACACCACCCCCTCACCACACCACACCACACCACACCACACCACACCACACCACACCACACCACACCACACCACACCACACACACCACACCACACCACACCACACACACCACACCACACCACACACACCACCACACCACACCACACCACCACACCACACAACACCACACCTCACCACACCACACCTCACCCCACCACACCACACCACACCACACTCACCCACACCTCACCACACCACACCCACACCACACCACACCACCACCACACCACACCACACCACACCACACCTCACCACCACCACACCACACCACACCACACCTCACCACACCACACCACACCACCCACACCACACCACACCACACCTCACCACACCACACCACCCACACCACACCACACCACACCACACCACACCACACCACACCACACCACACACACACTCACCACACCACACACCACACCACACCTCACCACGCCACACCACACCACACCACACCACACCACACCACACCACACCACACCACACCACACCACACCACACACACCACACCACACCACACCACACCACACCACACCACACCACACCACACCACACCACACCACACCACACCACACACACCCCACCACCACACCACCACACCACACCCACCACACCACACCACACCACACCACACCACACCACACCACACCACACCCACCACACCCACACCACACCACACCACACCACACCACACCACACACCACACCACACCTCACCACACCCACCACACCACACACACCACACCACACACCACCACACCACACCACACCACACCCACACACCACACCACCCCACAACCACACCACACACCACACCACACCACCACACACACCACACCACACCACACCACACCCACCACCACCCACCACACCACACCACACCCACACACACCCACCACCACCACACCACACACCACACCCACACCACACCCACCCCACCCACCACACCACACCCAC
>JADBJO010000593.1:65000-125000 GCA_016801955.1 Conus betulinus
AGAAAGGGACACAATTCACTGATCTGACCAACTAATCAGAAGGATTACCTGATCTTGTAACCGAAGTTGACATCTCTTTGGAGAAAGACGGAAGACGACAGTACTATATATCTTTTCGGGTAAAACTCATTCTTTTCTCTCTTTTTTTTTTTTTTTTCTTTTCTTTTCTTTTTTTTTCTTTTGATATTTCTGAAGAACCATTCGCTAAAAAACGAGTTTTTTTTTTTTTTTTTTTTTTTTTTTTTTAACAATGGCATGTGAACTACACATGTGTAAAACATTGTTGCTTGAATCAAGAATTAGAAAAAAAAAAAAAAAGAAAAAAAAAAAAAAAACAAAGACAAAAAAATGTCTAAGGGTTTTCAGTACAGGTAAAAACATAATAGACGGGGTGGGAAAACACCATTATAGATTAGTCCTTTTGTCCAATACCCGCCACCAGTGTGATACAGAGCAAATGCACATGTATATATGTATTCTGTAGAATTCCTCATCTCCTCTCTTTCATCTCCTACACTTTAAAAAAACGCAAGAGCATGCAGCAGAAGAAAAGACAATTGAATGTTTTTCAATCAAAACAAATAAATACACACAGACAGGCAAGCATGAACACAAGTGCATGCTTCACACGCACGCACACACTCTGTGAATAAGGCCACATGGTTGTATAGTAGAAACACGTAATTGTGAACAAAGACAATCAGCATGGTCTTCACCAGCAACAAAAAAAATTAATCCCAACACTTGTATGTTGTAGTAATTACACATGGATACATACATGTCCACCGAATGAAGGAATGAGAGAGAGACAGAGAGAGAGAGAGAGAGAGAGGTACCACCAGCTATTGCCAGCAAACTGAAATGTGTAAGACCACAAGTGAATGATTAAGAAAGAGATGAATTAAGAACCTTATCTAAAATGAAACTAGAGAATAAATATGTAAACATGCATACTTACCCGCCAAATGAAAATGATATTTAAAAAAAAAGAAAGTGCCATACCACACACACACATATGTTTTAATCAGTTTTACAAATAAATAAATAAATAAATAAACATTAACATGCAAAGAGTAGTAATTGGCCAGGGCACACCATCATTAGTGATAATGACTGACTCAAAAAAAAAAGAAAAAAAAAAGAAAGGAAACATAGAAAGTAAAGAAATTGTAAAATTAATTCTGAAGATTTCTTTACATTATCAGCTAAGCTATTAACAATACATGTACAAACACACAGGAAAAGTAATCATGCAACCATAGTAAGAACTCATTCTTAGATGTATCATTTCTGGTGGACATGTATTCAAAATTATTCAAAATAATAACATCTTCCTCCAGAACCAATTCATTGAATAAATATATTGTACATGTATAGGTGAGACAATGAAAATCACATTATCGTCATTAAATCTGGAATCCTTTCACTGAATGAATATGGTAATGTTCATACGCGTCAGAGGCATACATAAAAAATTACACGGATGATAAAATTCATTGAATAAAGAAAGGTGTCTCTAGTCTTTACACCACAGTATCATACACTGAAAATCACACAGACGATAAAATTCATTGAATAAATATAGGTGTCTCTTTATACCTCAGGTGTCAGCATATATAAATTGCCAGCAGAAGGGCATTCAGGGGTCATGACCTGGGTGCCGCCCGGCCCCCTCAGACAGTTAAGGAGTTCAGGGCTGAAACACTCGTCTGCCGGGAGTTTCTTCTCTGAAGACCTTCAGCCGTCAAGCTCTTCCTCGAGTTTCTTCCGACATAAAGATCTGCTTATGATCTGAGTCATTTCATTCTGTATCAGCAAACAGAATAAATATGCTGAACACTCCTTTATATTTCAGACGCTGGGAATCAAGCCACATCAATTATATGCTGTTTTGAAACAAAAAACAAAAGCAAAGACACCCCCCCCCCCCTCCCCCCACCTCCTCAACGAAAAATAAACAACAAAAAAATGTGTTTCCTATTCAACACAGTTCATGTTTCTGAAAATCACAGAAAAATAAGTTGCTAAACAAACAGCTTGTAACCCTTTCGCCTGGCCCTGAGATTCAGGGCTGGACGAGGTTATCTGCATATGACCATGTTTGCCTCGGAGCAGGCAATACAAATATATCTGCCTTTAAAAGGGATTGCGATGGTTCCCTTAGGCAGCCAGTGAAGAGTTTTCAGATTTTCTTAAATTTCATGTTCCCAGTTTTTACATCTTCAACCTCCTGCTGCCCCCCCTCCTTAAGTTTAAGTTTTGCCAAGTCATTACTATGAAGACAATTTAGTTGTTGGCCTGCGCTTGTTTTCCTCCACTATTAGATTGTTCGTCTTTGTATTTGTCTGACTTTATTCAAGTTTAAAAGGCTGTGCCAGTCTTGAATAAAAGTTACTCTGTGTGTTAGGTTTCCTTATGGGAGCAAAGACTACCCCACTTGTTTACTGTTTATTGTTTACTGTTCCCTGCCTCATTTCATTTCCAATCATGTTTGAAGAGTTCAGTATTTTGCCACAGAACTTGAATGGAAATCAGAAGGTGAATATTGAGTCAATGAAAAAAGAATGCTGTTCAATTTCTATTTTACCTGTGAATATTGTCATCATGAGTGAATTCACTGATAATCAGGATAATCAGATATAACAATTAACCCTCTAAATTAATTTGTAACACATTATGATAATAATGATGATAATAATGATTATGATACTACTACTGCTAACAACAATAGTAATCATTGTAATGATGACTGCAACAGTATTCAATATTTCTATCAATCACACACACACACACACACACACACACACACACACACACACACACACACACACACACATACACACACACAACTTCTCTCTACCTCTCTTTCTAATGTGTACCACATGCTATCAACATGTTTGCAGCCTCGGATTGACACAATACTGAAATGCATCTGGCATTCACAGCAAAATACACAAGTTTTGTTTTGTTTGTTTTTTTTTTCTTTCCTTTCTCATAAGATCAAAAACAATCCTCAAAGTTCACAAGTCTGTAAAAATCTCACTATCACTCGAAAGCTGTTCCACTGATGATATAAGGCACAATAATTACCATAAATATTAACATGCACATAGAAAATCATACATAAGCAGCAACTATTACTTCTTACTTCATGTGAGTAAATATAAAAGACAATAATCACTACACATATTAACATGCACATCAAAAATCATACATAAGCAGCAACTATTACTTCTTACTTACGTCGTGAGTAAAAATATAAAAGAAACATACTGGTTGGTTTGTCGTCGATTTGGAAGTGGTCGGGGGAGGGGGGGGGGGGGGGGGGGGGGGGGGGGGGAGAGTGGGCAATGGGAGATAGAGTGGCATGGCAGGAGTATGAAGGATGGGGTGGTTTGGAGGTGGGGTGGGGGGGGGGGGGGGGGGGGGGGGGGGGGGGCACTGTTACGTCTCGCCTTCCATGCCTTTTGAGCGGCATGACTCTCACACTGTTCATTCTGGATGCCAAAGACCATACAGCTGCATCCAGATTCATCAACTCTCAGCGGGGGTCGGAATAGCTCAGTGGTTGAGCACCAGACTGGTAATTGTGGCGATCCTATGGTTGCGGGTTTGAATCTCCACAGGGCTGTTTTGGTACAGGGGGATTTTTCTCTCGGAGTTAACATAGGTTCTGACTCCACTTCCCATACAGTCCTTTGAATGAGACTATAAAACCGAGGTTCCGTGAGTGAAACACACATAACATCTTGCACACACACACACACACACACACACACACACACACAAAATCACATCACTAACTTTCGGAAGAGAAGGCCAGTTTGGCCGTTGGTATGGATGACACGTTGCACATAGCACGCACCTTCCACGACGCTGGAGCATGGCTGCTTTAATGGCGGGATAAAAAAAAAAAAAGTCATACACAGAAAACTCCACTCCCATTGTTGGTAGATGTGACTAATCCTTGCCTGTCTATACAGGGAGTGTCCGCAGGAGTATCGGCCTGCGTACACAAAAACAAAAACAAAACCTCTCAGCACCAGTAGTGCCCAGGGAACTGGTGATATCTGGTCGTCATGGAGGGAAAGGGTAGGTTGGGGGAGAGGGGAAATGGGGGTACGACCCATCAGAGGAGACACTGCCGACCTGCGGAGTTGTTTCAGTGGTGCTCAGTGACGCCCTGCTCTGATATCTGACCCTGCAGGCACACACCACCTTCTGGCTAGCCCCTCAGTTGAAGACGGCGAATGCCTCTCTCAAGGAGCTAGCAGGGGGGTGGGAAAGATGGTAGATAAGAGGGAATTACTTTTGATGAAAGCTCACTGGATCAAAGTTGGTAGTACCTTGCAATCAATATAGATCAGGTTGTACTGAATTTGGTTGGTTGTATCAGAGTTAGTTTTATCAAAGTTACCCGTATTAAAGGCAATTTTACGATGTATGAAACTTCTTTGCAAGGGAGAAAAAAACATTCTTTTAGTGCCATGTACTAAAGCTGGTTGTTTTAAAGTGATGGTGTCCCATCAGTTGAATCAAATAGTTTGCGTTATCCAAACCTGTTGAAAATCAAAGTGGTTGTGTCCTAGTTGACTGTATCAAAGTGGTTTCTATCGAAGTCAGTTGTCAACAAAAGTAGGTTGTATCATTGTTGGTTGTGAACGAAAACGGCTTTTATCCAAGTCACTTGTAAATCTGTCATTTAAAGTTTGGTTCTATCAAAGTTACTTACATCAAAGTGAATTGTATCAACAAAACTTAGTTGTACCCATAATGACATACATGATTATATTTCAGCCCAGCATATGCCATTTAAATTGTTAATGGGCTACTTTCCTGATGGTACACTCCTGAAAGCAAGTTCATGAAAACTGTGCCCATTTTGTGACGCTCTTTTGACACGGCCAACTTGGTCAGCGAGTTCGCTCTGTATTCAGAAAACACAAAAGTTTGCAATGAATAGATATATTATGCTAATGGGATGGATTCTATAACAAAAGGTTTTTTGTTTTGTTTTGAGAAGGGAAGGAAGATGGGCGGGGTGGGGGAGGGTCTTGCAGCAGAAAGGCAGAAAAGGGGTGGGGGTGGGGGTGGGTGGTGGTCTCATTTTTACATGCCCATTCAATGGCTATAATTCCATGCTGACCATTCTTCTGGCTCCCTGCCCACAGTGAAATGTCTCACAGATCTGATGCCAGAAGTGAACATGAAAAATCTTTCAGTTTCATTCTAGCCTAGCTGACCCACACAGGGCTTTTTCCAGGCTTGTCACCATTTGGGGGAAAGACAAGTTGATCCTGTCAGGAAAAAAGAGAGAGAGAGTGAGTGTGTGAGTGTGTGTGTGTGTGTGTGTGTGTGTGTGTGTGTGTGTGTGTGTGTGTGGGTGTGTGTGTGTGTGTGTGTGTGTGTGTGTGTGTGTGTGTGTGTGTGTTTATGTGTGGGTATGTGTGTGTGTGTGTGTGTGTGTGTGTGTGTGTGTGTGTGTGTGTGTGGGTCATGCTCTCATGCGGGCACACATGTGCCCGAGTGCATACATGATGGTGTGTGTGCATGCCCGTAAGTGTTTTTAAACAGAAGTTAAATACAAATACAAAATAGACAGCAAACATCAGTAGTATTACACACACACACACACAGACACACACACACACACACACACACACACACAGTAACACACACACATCACACTCATTCATTTCAGTAATAACAAATGTCATCGTCATTTGGTTCAAGACAATTATCATGCACTGAAATATGTTTGTATCAGAAGAGCAGTGTGCAGCTGTAAGATCATTTGTTTACATACAAATATACATCACATTTTACTGAAGCAAATTCATCTGCCAATACATTAAAGTTACACTGAAGTTCTTCTTCGACATCAGTGATCAGTAAATGATATGTTGCAGAAACCACTGTTACAAATGTTACATAAGCAAAATTGTCAAAACAGTTTACACATTTCACTCAGATCAATTAATCTGTTCATGTTCAACTAAAATAAGCTAATCTGTTTAAATGAAGTGAAGTAAACACATTCCGTAAAGCATGTCAATCTGTTTTAAAAGAAATAACTAAATACAATTTCATTTTTACAATATAAATAATACACACAAAGCATTATCACAAACTGTACAACAGTAAAATATACCAGTAAAGTTGATAGACTACCAAGACTACCAAGATATTGCATCTCATTCCTCAATCCAAAAATATCAAACCATGCTCCACTGCAAATGAAATATAAGGTTTTCACTTATTTTGAATAATAATAAAAAAATTTTAAAAATTCCAAATTTGAACAAAACTTTGTTTATAAGCAGACACATTGAGAGAGAGAGAGAGAGAGAGAGAGAGAGAGAGAGAGAGAGAGAGAGAGAGAGAGAGAGAGAAGGTTGAATCAGTATGAGAGAGAGAGAGAGAGAGAGAGAGAGAGAGAGAGAGAGAGAGAGAGAGAGAGAGAGAGAGAGAGAGAGAGAGAGAGAAGGTTGAGAGAGAGAGAGAGAGAGAGAGAGAGAAGGTTGAATCAGTATTCATAACTTCAGCACCATGTTTTCAGAATTTTTACCTGAGTAATACAGTGTTCCTCATATCTCTTAAAACTTTGGATGCTTTGAACCACGCATAACATATCAAAGGGTGATTTGCCAAATCTGCGGAATCAGGGGTGAATCTCAACTAATGTTATGAATTATTATCTTGTTACATAGAACTGGACTGAGTGACTCATTCACTGGCCACAATGAACAGAATAACTGCTTCTTTGTATTACAATTACATCGGAGGTAAGACAAGGTAATGCTGCTTACAGCCCAACCAACCATGAATGGCCATTTAAGGGCTGTTAACATGTTAAAGTCAACTCACAAGTCATTAAAAAAAAAAAAAAAAAAAAATCCTCCTTTAAAATACACTTTCTAAAGTCATGCTGGAAAATTTGTCAGTCTTTCTTCTGAAAAAAAAAATCTTATCAGATGAAAAATGTTAATCTCTTTCTCAGAAATTGAAAGATCACATCAGTGGGACATCTTCGAACAAGGTTTTTCATGGAGTCTGCTGTTCATGTCCCACATCATGCAAGTCCCAACACTCTGAAAGAAAAATTGCATTGTGTCAGAATGTATGATGTTGACTGTTTTCGCTCTGCAATGCAATGCATTAGATTGTTATGTCTTAATGACATTATATTGTACTGTATCGCAGTGCCTTGCAATATAATGGTGTTTAACTGGACTGTAATGCACTGTATTGAATTGTATCACATTGCACTGTATCGCACATTATGGTATTGTGCTGTACTGTCTTGGACTTAGATACATTGTGCTGTACTGTCTTGTGATGTGTTGTAATGTTGTAATGTGTTGTACTGGTGTGTGTTGTACTGCAGTGTGTTACACTACATTGGTGCATATCATACTGCAGTGCACTGTGCTCTCTATTTCATAGACACAACTCTCTTCTGAAATCTGAAATCCTGGTTTCACCAGTGAGGAGAGCACACTGCCACAGTACAGCGGCACTTTTTTTTTTTTTTTTTTTTTTGCCTGCGTGTGTAATGTTGTCTGTTTAGCTATCAACGTGGACTTTCATGCATAATTTTTGCCTTGAATAACTCCCATGCCGCCATGGGTTCTTTTACCTGTCAAGACAGACTAGCACTCTGATCAGTAAGCAAGGTCCAATGGAAAGGGCAAAACAGGAGGGAGGGTGGACCCCACACAAGATTTGAACCATGCATGGATCATGACTTGGTTCACTTTCCCAGTCCAATGAGTTGAATCCTGCTAGATCACCTTCCAGCTTGAAAACCATCTAACTTGTCAACAGTTGTTGCTCAAGAGCGGTCCTGCAAGCACACAACTGTGCATCACTTTGACACCCAGCAGAAAATGAAACTGGGTCATTTTTTTTTTTTTTTCCAAGACTTGTGGTTCCATTACCACCAGTTAAGCTGAGTGGATCTGTTAAATCCTGAAAAAACATATTCAACTGATGTACTTTTAAAATGCATCAATTATGTTAAGGTGATGTTTTGCCCCAAATAACACAGTTTTTTTTGCTTATGATATCTCTTCATAGTTTTGGGGGATATTGTCATATTTGGTGTAAAACAACCTGTTTCATGCATTTTGATGATGTAAAAATTGGTTGTCAGTAGCAACTGCTGATAGTTTTGGGGGATATAGTCATATTTGGTGTAAAACAACCTTTTTCATGCATTTTGATGATAAAAGAATTGGCTGTCAGTGGCAACGGTGGCCATATTGAAAGTAAACAACATATCTTGTGTGTAGGCTCATTCTCCCAGGATAGAGGTACTGACACCAAATAAGTTTTAAACTGTTTTTTTTTTACATCTGTGGAACAACTTCACAAAAGGATTTCTTGATATTTTCACTCATTAAAAAGTTACATTTTTTTTTTTCAATTTTGACTTTTTTAACAAACAAAAATTGTACATACAATTTCGTTTGTTAAAAGTATAATGGGGGCCAAAAAACCTAAAATGTGAGACAAATATTGGGTCCATTCTTCTGAAACTTTTTGGTGTTTCCATCTCTCTCTTATTCTCTCCATTACCTAGAGTGGTGGCCTGAGAACTACAATTTTTTTTTTAGACAAGTCAATATTATAAAAAAAAAAAAACAAACAAACAAGCGAACAACAAACAACAAACAAACAAAAAAGCAGCACAGGAACAAGCTGTACACAGCAGTCCCATCAAAAACAAAACTGAAAAACCCTCGATAGCTTTAACAAAGATATGTCTGCAGACTTATGTACTTTATCCCATACCATTCAGTTATAGTAATCATCACATGGCTATGAATATAACTGAACATAAAAAAAAAAATACAAGTGAATCTGTCCTCAATAAATTCAAGTGACAGAAGACCCGGCCTTCACTAAATGAATTAAAAATCATAGTCATGTGGTCATGAAATAGCAGTTCTTTGTATAAAGTGGTAAGTTATAAAAAGAGGAGAAAAGCAGTTTACCTCTAGATTTCATCCATATATTAAAGCCAGTAGTTACTGGTCCCAGTTATATCAATCAATTGCATGGCAGTGGTATCAGAATGTACTTTTTTTTGTCAAAAATGATTTGTGTGTGTGTGTGTGTGTGTGTGTGTGTGTGTATACATGTGTGTGTATGTTGTGGTGACCCTCTGGTATGGAGTGGTATGATGATGTACATGAGTGTGTGTGCGTGTGAATGAGTGTGTGTTTGTGTGAATGAGTGTGTGTGTGTGTGTGTGTGTGTGTGTGTGTGTGTGTGTGTGTGTGTGAATGTCCATGTGTGTGTGTGTGTGTGTGTGTGTGTGTGTGTGTGTGTGTGTGTGTGAATATCCATGTGTGTGTGTGTGTGTGTGTGTGTGTGTGTGTGTGTGTGTGTGTGTGTGTGTGTGCACGTGCGCGCATGAGTGTGAAGTAGTGTAGTGTACTGTTAGTTGGCTCCTTCAATGCATTTTGTATCTCTTACTCTTCTTGATATAAGGCATGCATAATTTACATAAATTCACATTTCCAAAATGATTTTCCAAATGAACAAACAAAAACATAAATGAATAGTTCTGTAAATAAATTAGCAGGCAAAGCAGTGAGCAACAACAAAAAAAAAAGAAAAAAAAAAGGAAAAAGGAACACAAAAAAGTCATATAATTCTCCCACCACTTCTGTAAAGAATACAAGGCCGTAACTGATAGCTGTCATTTTGACATTCTGAAAAATGATTTGAATATGATTCGGTAAAACATTAAAATTCAACCAACACACACATCCCTCATCTCATCCCCATCCCGTCCTCTGACCCATTTCTCTGCAAATCTTCGCTAGCTGTTACGCACTGTTGGCAAAACGCTGACTAGCAGAAAACGGGGAGAAGCAACTGAGACAGACAAGACAGACAGACAGTGACCATCAGATTGTGAGGGGACAAAAAAGCAGAGGGACGTAGAAGTGGACACAGAGAAGTAGGAAAGTCATTGTGAAGATTGACTCAAGTATTAACACAAAGCATCCTACACCAGTCACTCAGAAATACTGAAAACATTCTAATACTCACTCTACGGAGGTAGTGGATTATACAGGAAGTGAGTCATTTCTTTAGTCAGCACAAGAAGATCACTGGAAGTGTGACTGGTATTTCAGTGAAATTCACTATTTCAGCAGCAGAAAGTCAATGAATCAAAGCTTTGGTAAGAAGTGTATTATTTCAGTTTTCAGCTTGTAGAACATACTAGAATATCATTCCACGTTTTCATTTAAATATTGTAATACTGACTTTTAACAGACGTCAGAATTCTTAGTTTCACAATTTCCATTATTATCATTACATCAAAAAAAAAAATTGATTTGATGGGTGGTGACTGCATTGAAAAAAAAAAATGCAGTGTTTCAGTCTGCTATTGTACCGTCAGCATATTGTCCAGTTGTGGCACATGTAAAAAAAAAAAGAAAGACAAGAAAAGAAAATATTTTCCATGATACTTTATGTGCCTGTATATCACCATTTCATTTTTTCAATTCAAGACTTCACTTTAGCACCCTATTGGTAAATAGTGTAGTTAAGAGCACGACAATTAAAATCACCACAGCAGTTTATCCCTCTGCATGTCTCCAATCTTTACACACACCAACACAATCTGCATACTGTGTACATGTATGATTCGTTTCTGGGGTGAAATGACTGGAAGGGGTGCTGTGACTGGTGTGGAGGTGAGGGGGGTAGTAAGGGATGGTGAGAGACAAGAGCATGGGGACGGGGCGAGACAGATCTGTTTCAAAAAACCGGTGAAAGTTCTGTAAATTCCTGCTTTAACACACCCCCCCCCCCCCCCCCCCCCCCCCACCTTTCGCCCAAGCCCTCCCTATTCCCTTTGTTTTGACGTCACTGATCGACGCTCTCTCGGAGAAACCCTACTCGACCTATGAAAACGCCAGTCAATCATCTCAATGCGAAAAAAAACGGGAGGTCCAGAACTGCTGCTCCAGTATCCATGGATGCCTCAACGTCTGACCTTGCCTGCTTGAGCCAGTCAATTCATCCAGCAACTCATCAACACTGAAGATCCAAGTAGTCTTTGAGGACTGACGGAAGCTGCAAAAGCCTCACTCCTTGTGGGATTGTCTCTCTTCCTGCACGGCTCAAGGCGTCACGGATGACGTATCGGCAGGCATGACGTAATGATGGAGCCTGACGGTATGAAGCTAGGCCGATGACCTCAACGACCGGAGGTTGCACCTCGAAGTGAACTGCCTTCGGCGTGTCGTCTGCTTGTTTGCCGGTCGTGTCCACAGTTTGGCTGCTTACACGAATGTCCAGTGCAAATGCAGCCCGCGAAAAGTATTCCAGAAGCACCAGGGCTTTTGCTGTTGATTCTACGACATATCTGGACATGTCATCTACACGATAAAATCGACCTAGCGACGAAACCTTCATCATGGTCGAAATATTAAGCGTATCAACAGTGAATCCAACGGGGGTTTTTCTGTGGGATGTAAACAGCATCCTCCTTGCACACTAGTGGATCCGCCCCATGACGTAGTAAAAGCAGAATAAGATCAGCGTCACCAAAAACGGTGGCAGCCTGCAGAGGGATGGTAAGTTGACCTCCCACAATGTATCTCTTGTTCAGAATATTGGCTGGGGTGTACGGGTTTTCGTCGCTCTCCCGGACATCTTTGCTCAGGGGACTGATGCTCGATATGTAGTACTCGAAAGCAGCGTTATCTATGCATTCCAATTTGGGATACAGAGTGAATGTATGCATGCTGATTTGCGCTCGGCTAAACAAATCGTAGAACATGCTAAAAATAGATTGTAACGATCCTTCGCACAGAAAAATTTCTCGGAACAACATACTCACGTAACTTTTCATAGGGAAATGGATTTGATAAGCCAGTCGAACAGCGATGTACAAGTAGGGATGGTTGTCACAACTAGAAGTTTCCCCAGTTTCGTCGGAGAGCGTTTGTTTTCGATGTATGCTGCACAGTTTTACGGGCAAACTGCGTGAAGACAAAGTTGGTACTAGCCGGTGGTGCTTCGTCTCGTTTCAAACCTCCTTGTATATGTTGAGCCCAGCCGATGAAACGTTTGGTAATTTTGGAGTCATGGTTCGCCTTCGACTGGCCACGCATGTCTACAGCATGTACAGCTGCAAGCGTTTCATTAAATTAACAGTTGTTCTCGGGTCTTGAGAGCCTTATACGGCTGCTTTTGTCGTCTGCCACGCAGTAAAGTTCCGGTTGATCTTTGTCTTCCGCATCAGTGGGTCTTAGTGACTCTAATCGATTTCTGTGACATCATCTCACATTTGGAGCATATGAAATGTTCCGGAACTTCCTATTATCATCAGAAGCATGATCGTTTTCACACAAAATAGTCATGCAGATTCTTTTTGTTGTGGAGTGGCAAGCCTTGGCATGTAACAACAAACAGGAGTTATTCCCCGTAAAATGCATATTCATGACTGGCAAGGAACAAAGGTCATAGGCTCCTGCAGGTTTGTCGAACATGCGAAAATAACTAACAAAACGAAGCAAAAACCGCACTTTGTGTCTTTTTAGAAATGGCTGACTAATCGTTCGTCAGGTTTTTTTTTTTTTTTCAATCTTAAACAAGTAAATACGTTTTTTTTTCTTAAAAGTAGATAAAACGCGCATATGAACTGCACTGAATCAATTCAGATGCAGTCTTTTGAAGATGCTGTTGATGACTCCAACCCCCCCCCCCCCCCCCCCCCCCCCCCCCAAACACCACACCTCAACCCGAAAGGGCTAAGTAAGATAAATTATTTTTTTAAACCTACTGTTTTGTTCTTTCGTACTGTCAACTGTTCAAATGCAAATGTAACAACGAAATGAGTGTAACTGCATGCATTTCTGAACACACACACACACACACGCACACGCGCGCGTGTGTTTTCACTCATCACAATGTTTTTGATGAAAAGCATGAAACTATACAAATATGAAAAGAATGACCACATGATAAGCAATGGGCACACAGTGTGTGTGTGTGTGTGTGTGTGTGTGTGCCGGCATGCACGCGTTCACGTCATCACGGTGCGGTGCATGTGTGTGTGTGTGTGAGAGAGAGAGAGAGAGAGAGAGTGCAAAGAAAGGCCGGATTATTACTTAACAAACGAATGGCTGTGGTGGGTCTGTTGGTGACATGAAGATGACATGGTAAATAACCGATTATATCATCACTGAGAATGCCATTCCTATCTCAAGCCCCTCCAAGTAACAGAAAAATCTGTTTTTTTCCTTCTGAGCTGAAGACTGTGTGGTTTACATTCTGTCTGCAGCTTTACCTAGCCAGACGGCTGGTTAGTATACAGGCCAGAATAGCTCAGTTGGTAGAGCACCAGACTCGTGATCCTGGGTTCAAATCTTTGCCAGGGCATTTCAGCACTGGAGATTTTTCCCGCAGAGTTAACATTGGTTGTGACTCCACTTCCCAAAGAGTCCCTTCGAATGAGGCTATAAACCGCGTGTGAAACACACATGCAACGTCTTGCATACACATCAAATCCCATCACCAACTTTCCGAAGAGAAGGCCAGTTTGGTCACTGGTTTGGATGACATGCAGACACATAGAATGGATCAAAAGAATGAAATTTGAATGAAAAACTGATTAACTGACAGAGTGAGTGACACAGGAATTGTCTGATTGTAGGCAGCCTGCAGTGTTAAAGAAAGTGTGGATTGTAAATTGTTTAACCTTAATCTCACTCTGATGATTGGCTTCATATAAGAACTCTTGATGATAATGATACTACTACTAATAATAGTAATGTCCCTCTTTTTCAGAATTTGGTTATCATACAAGATTTGAATGTTTTTTTCCTCCCCGCTGTATGATATCCTTAGAGTCCTTCCAGTATGCGATGCTTTTGAAAATTATTCTTGTGGATTTTCTTTAAAGTGTCCATGTTATTTTTTTGTTAGGTACATTTAGATGCCAAAATTGAACTCTTTTTAAGGGAAGGATCAAGGCGTGTGCGTGTGTGTGTGTGTGTGTGAATTGGACGGCTCCCATGATGACAAAATGATACACCTACAACTCTGCTCACGGTACCAGTGCAGACACAAGACACATAGAAAGAATCCATAAGGAAACGCCTTCATGTCTCTGCATGGGATAAAAGCTATCCTTGTTGGATATCTACTCAAATGAAAATTTGTGCTGTCATGGACATTTGTATACACAGCAAACATCGCGAAATCACAGATAGTGCTAACCGCAAACATAATGTCAAGAATATTGTGAAATTGATGTGTGGCTGTGTTCTAAACACTTACCTTCTGATCAACTGCACATCATGTGTGGTCCATCCTTTATGGAAGCTTTTCTTGGTAAAGAACACTGCAACTGCCATGTGAAGTGGTTAGCGTTAAAGGCTTGGACACCGCAGTTGTGAGTTCGAGTCCCTTCAGAGGCTACAGATCTATTTTAGGACTTTTCGACCCCAGCCATCTCATAGCCAAAATTACCTGTGCTACAGGATCAAATGGGAAGACTGGAATCACATGGTTGAGTTTCATCCACTTAATGAGTGTGCCCAGGGGTGACCAATAGTGCAGGTGCCTGTATTTTTCTGGCTTGGTTGACTCTGGAATATTCTATAAAATGATCGACAGGGTAGTCTGAGAGTAATGTAATCGTGTGCTCCCACACTAGAATGGAACACCATTACATGTTCATTATCCTCATAGGTCATTATTTAGGAAGAAAAAAAAAAGAAAAATAAAGAAGAAAAAGTGATCTTACATTCTCTGGCCCTCATGCCCTGTTGTCATGGTGACCACAGTTCCCATTTCATCTCCAGCCCCATGTCCTTGGTGAATTCATGTAAGTCTTATTGATTAGTTTATGTGATAGGGGAGAGGATCGCTGGATGATAGTGGCACCTTCAGAGAAGGGAAGACTCACAAGTTCATTTCTGGGTTAACAATCGTCTTTATTAGGTGCCAACCCTTGATATTTTTCACTTATTATAGTTTCAGCAATCACAAACATTTTCAATAATAATCGGATTCAGATTTGTTTACAAATTCAAACTCTAAAGACATCGACCAACATTTTGACAAATGACATACCTTCACGCGTAATCCGTAATTCATAGTCCACACATCGTCATAACCCGATTCTGTTAAAAGAAAAAAAAAAAGTGCAAAAATCCCAAACTGGCAAGAGTTAAGCGATTAGGTTTCGAAGTAAGTGGTCTGCATTGTTTTGGGTCAGAACAGACGCCATTGAAAACCCAAGGTGGCTCGGCGGCCACTTCAGTCTCCACTTGCTGGTTGCATCGTAGCAATTTGATATTGACCGCTCCTTGTGGACCGCAGTGGTTAGGCTGTGACAGGGCGACGAAAGATGTGGCTGTGCAAGGGAGAGTCTGAAAATTACATGGGAGTTACGCTACTCCAGGGACAGTAAGGACAAGACAGCAGTATAAACAAATAATTACTTAGAGTTTTTAAAAGGGTGTTCATTGCATCATATTTTCAGATGCGGAATCTTGTAACCTTATTTTGCACTGCATCATCTTTTCAGATGCGGAATCTTGTAACCTTATTTTGCTCTGCATCATCTTTTCAGATGCGGAATCTTGTAACCTTATTTTGCACTGCATCATCTTTTCAGATGCGGAATCTTGTAACCTTATTTTGCTCTGCATCATCTTTTCAGATGCGGAATCTTGTAACCTTATTTTGCACTGCATCATCTTTTCAGATGCGGAATCTTGTAACCTTATTTTGCACTGCATCATCTTTTCAGATGCGGAATCTTGTAACCTTTTTTTTGCTCTGAATGTCTTCACTTTAACCCCTTGACTACCTCATCCACAAAGAACCCGTTTTTTTAGCATCTCCAGGCGACCCAACATGTAATCCTCACACAGCAGTGTCATCACAAGATATACATGAAATACATCTGATTGTATTTACTTCAGTTATATGTTACTAATGACACCCAACTGCAACGCAGTTTGATTCTGTTGGTGATGAAGTACCTTCACCATGTCAGCACTGGCTGGGTGCATGCCAGTGATAGTCTGATCTAGGTTCCCTTAAAGGTCACACACAGGGAGTGAGGGTTTCTATAGGCTTTTTTGTCTGTTTGTTGTTCACTGCAAGCAGTTCTTACAGCCGAACGGCCAACAGAAATGGAGCCTCTGCTCTGGCATTTTGGACATTAAAGGGCAACAACTCTTCAGCAGTTCACAGGTTTAAGCCAAAGACTTGTAATTTGAATGCACCATGCACTGAACCGTGACAGAATGACTGCCAGAGCATGTGAAAAACGACAGCAAAAAGTGTAACTGTAGTGTTATCAACTGAAACTGACCGAGAAATCTGGTGCGACATGGAGTGTAACTGGATTTTGATAAAGTTGGAGTATTTTTTTCAAGTCTTGTGGTGAGTGGTTCTTTGTATCCCGAAAGCCCATTTATCCAGACAGTAAACAGTTGCTCCCCTTGACAGGCATATGGCTATTTCTGAAATGCCACACACCCCCTCTCAGTATCACTCTCTGACACAATTGTATTCCCACTTTCGCTAACTTTTTGCATGTAGCCCCTATGTTTTTGAAACATTGGAACCAGCGTTTGCATGGACCAAGTAAGGAGCTTATGAGGTGGTGTGCATTTTGTGGTTGACTTAAATGTTAAAAAAGTGGGCTGTCTCTCTGCAGAAGTACCAGAACTTATGTGATCTATGACTGTGCAGGTGACGGCGCTTGTTCAGTTTCACATGATAGCGATACAGTGAACTTCAAAACCCAAGGGGGCAAGTGGCCATCCGACAACAATATTAAGTCAGTTGAGAGAAGAGGCCCACACAATTTCAAAGGACGATGGATGTGCATTCATTTAGATAATCCCACACCTTAAGTAGTTTCTCTTAAATCCTGTACAGATTTCAGTACAGACACAGAGCAGCATGCTCCTCCACCCCAGTATGCGGAAATTTCATACCTTCTGGGTCACAAACAAAACAGGTATGACAACTTTACCCTGATGAACTAGAGCACAGTGCCAGGCAACAGGAGTGGCATTGCATCCACACCAATGGGGCATTAAGGTTCAGTGCATTTTTTGTTTTAAGTAGTGTATGTAATATACTAACATATACGCGCATTTGTCTTGAGATATTAAAGGTTGTTGGTGAATAATCATTTCTTTGGCAAAAAAGAAAAAAAAAAACCCAGCGTTTTGTTCCTGGACTGGGTATAGGTAAGACTGATGTCAGGAGTCATATTTCATATCACTGCTTGTTACGTAGCTACCAAACTTTCTTGTGAGTAAAAAGACAACTATTCCCCCTTCCCCTCCCCCCTCCTGAACGCAGCATTTTTGTTGTTGTGGGTTTTTCTTATGACAATGTGGTGTTTGTACATATATATGGGGAAGTGAAGGGGGTATGGGGGTTTAGTGCAGGGGATTCTACAGCTTCTGTAGAATCCACTCCACTAAACCTCCATACCCCTCGTGTGTTCCATTTGTGTGTATTCAGCTTGTTAAAGAAAAAAAATAAAAACTAACTATACCATGTCTCATCAACATGCAGGCACATTGACTGACCGACTGAAACCATTTACTGTCGGATTAACATATTGTTGTACTGACATGCAGGCACACACACTCATCCTTTTACATGCTCTCACACACACACTCCCACTTACCCTCACGCATGTCCACAAATAAAAAAAAAAAAAAACATCGAGTCGTTGAAATCCATCACTTTTATGTCTTCCATACACAGTGACAAACAAAGAGCACTGAACAACAGACAACACACTGTGACAAACAAAGAGCGCTGAACAACAGACAACACACTGTGACAAACAAAGAGCGCTGAACAACAGACAACACACTGGAACAAACACTTTGCTTCTTTTTCTCTTTTCTCCCCCTCTCCCTCGCATGGTAATCATTACAAACCAACCCTGACCATTTTAGCAACAACAGCACAAAGAAAGAAAAAACAAACACACACCCTTTGCAGTCACATATTACAATTTGTGGTTTCATTATTCGCATGCACAGTTACAGCTTCAGGCTTTTTCTCTCCTGAAGTCTGAGCAATAATCCTTTTCTTCACATGAATTCCAGTAATATGGGAAAAAATAAAAATAAAACAAACAAAAAAAAAAAAACATGTTAGGCACTTCTGGGATACAGGTAAATGGATATTCATTTCCGAGAGAGAAAAAAAAAATTTTCCAACCTCAGAAATCACAATTAACAAATAAATACACAGACAAATAATAAAAGAATTCAACCTCCCTCCCCCCAAAAATCACCTGTAAATTTTCCAAGTTCAGAAATCATAACGAACAAATAAACACAGAGACAAATAATAACAAATCACCCCCCTCTTCCGATATCACCTGTCTGTAAAAGGCCTTTTTTTCTTTTTTTTTTTTTTGTGTAGTATCTGCAGTTAAATTCCTTTTCATTCATTTCAGACAGGTGTCTGTCTTTCATCAGGGCTTTTTCTTTTCTTTTTTTTTTTTTTCCTTTTTGGTCCAATCTTTCATTAGATAACAAAATTCTCTTAAAAAAAAACCAGTGTTTGGTATATGAGTGTGTGTGTGTGTGTGAGAGTTTTAATAAAGATGAGTTGTTTTCTTTAAACAAACTGAAACCAGTTTTCAGGTAAGAATCAGTGAACATACTCGACCACAAACGCTGTGCACATTATTAAAACAAGCACCATTCAAACAAAGAGAGATAGCCAAAACTGCCTCAGAAACCACGGCAAGTGACAAAACATGCATACAATTTATACAATCAATTATCAGTAAATCCTTTCCTACCTGAGAGGAAGAAGCCCCTAAGAACAGCTTTGGACTGCCGTCTCGCAACCTTCCAACAAAGTTCTCTAAAATCATCATTATAGTATCGCTACAACTGGTTGCAACATTCTCCCTCCCCCCCCCCCCCTTTGCTTGTTTAATGCCCAACAGAAGCCACGCTTCAAAATGATGGCTTTTTGATCACATTCAACCACCCCATAAGTTTCCTAAGCTTACTTGAAAGGCATGGACAAACGAACAAACAAAAAAACCCCCCAAACACCTGACAAATAATTTCTTTATACTGAAGTCAGTTTTGGCTCGAAAGACCGTTTTGTTTAAAATGCTGGAAAACAGTTTACCGAACGGCACTGCAAAGAATACCAATGGATGCCGAGTGAAATTTTCGTTTGGTCATTAAAACTTCAGATACAGAAAAAAGAAAATCATGCAACACAGCGTGAACAACTACAGATACAAACACACCACAAAAACTACACTGTCAGACGCATGTCATAAGTGGAGATCACTTACTTTCTACATTGCACATGCCCTCGGACAACGCGACATGAAGAGGAAGATCCTCAAATTGATTTCCTCTATCAGTTTTCAACTCAGCTGAAACCTGGGAGGATGATTAACAAGTGTTGAATGGGGTGAGGTGGGAGGGGGGCAACCTGCTACTTTTAGGTAATTCTGTGTCAGTACAAAGACTAATTCACCACCCTACTCCCCCTGCCCTACCTCTTCCTGACCTTCCCTGCTCAAAATATTCCTAAACAATAACAAAAAAAAAAACAACAACAACAACAAAAAAAAAACCCACCACAGAATATACACATGCACATAACAGCAATGTTTTAAAAGAAATCGAAACGTTCTGGATGTGCGTACATACAACTTCATATGCGACATGGTAACTTTTTGACATCTTCAAAACTCGCAGATCTTTTCTCAGTTACAATGACTATACATACTGCTGAACAAGCCTGACAATGGTCTGATGAATGACAATTCGAGACATATTTCATGGAACTCTTACTCTGTACACCTCTTGCAGAACATTCATGGTCAGGAGGGAAGGAAGGTGATAAGAATGACAACACTTCCAGCAAATCATGCTCTTCTCTGCAGATAATTTGCAAGTGTTTCCTTCCCATGAAAAGTCCTCTTTAATTTTCTTTTCTTTTTTTTTTTTTTTGCATTTTTTTTTTTCTTTAGCTATAATCAAACAGTCTAGGTTCTGCTGGCACCAGAACAGACCTCACGAATGCTGACAAAAAAATTCCCCTTTGCCTATCTGTTCTTTTTTTAACGACCCAAACTTTTGTGACATCCTTCAAAATGGTGGAGGTGGGGGGAAGCCCCCAGGCGGGACGAGAGCAATTAATCCACATTAATACGGGCCATCCTGATGACCTCCCCCTGTGAAGCGTGCTTCAATGGTCTCACATGACCTGCGACTTTCTCTGTCTCTCCAATGATGGTGAGGTTGAACAGGTGAGGAAGCGCTCAAAAAAAAAAAAAAAAAAAAAAAAAAAGGGGAGGGGGGAAGCATCAAATTGCTTTCAGCGAGATCAGAACAGGAATCTGCCAACTTGTCTGATTCTCCAATCTCCACAGAATTCACATCTCCTGCACAGATGAATGTTAAGTGTGGTACTGACCCACAAACCCCACAGCTCCACATATTATACAATCCTGTCCTACCTTCACTGCCCTGAGAAGCCACACATGGCCAAGTCCAAGCTCTGGAAAAAGTGTGCGCGTGTGTGCGCGTGCGCACGCAGGTGGATGGGTGGGAGGGTGAGTGGCAGGATGACCACCACAGAATACCTACTTTGCAACACACACACACACTGAACCTGCCATCCAATGGACTTGCTGTTCAAGACAGCCAGGAATGCCGACATTCAAGGGGGAGGAAAAGCAATGGGGAAAATGTAACATGTCAGTTATTTCCCCTGGTTGCCACGGCAAAGAACTGGATGGGAAGACCAGCAAGCACTACCCCCCTGCCCCAACCGGCCCTGGTACCCCCCCCCCCCCCCCCCCCCCATACTTCTGGAACAGTTAATCTGTTGCCTTTTTCGGTACACAACCCTCCCATCCCGCTCCCCCCACCCCCTACCCCGATTGATGTTTTGCTCTCTTTAAGCATATCTGCATGAAGATGATGAAATATCTTACATTTTCCTTAAAACCCAAACTGCCCTCTCTTAACGGTCTCCGCCTCCCCCCATCCCTTTCCCACCTCCTCCTCTCCCATGACCATCCATCCAATCATTTTTAAGGCACTTTGTTACATCATGAAACAAATCACCGATTTTCCTAGTCACCAATGCACGCCTAAGTGAGCACACACACGCACACACAAAACTGTAAGCATACAACATTAAAGACAAGAGAGGCCAGGTGGAACAACGGTCACACTGTTGCAGCTCGCACATGTTCAACTTTGTGGGCTTGGTAGAACAAAGCTCCTGCAATCCAGCAACACATACAAAAAATTCTTTCCCCTGTTCAACTGTGTGAGAGGTTTGACAGTGTGTAAAAACACACATGCACGCTTGGTTCCACATTTCTGGCCCAGTAATTCAGGCAGTTAGGGTATTTTTCTGCCTTTTTTTTTTTCTCTGCAATTCAGCAGAGTCTCACTGCAATGCATGCATGTTCTCCTGTACAAGACCCTGGCAGATTCTGTCACTGATTTCCATTGATATCCATCCAGAATGCAATGATTCACAGAGAAATTTTCTACGCACCGACTAAAGATGCGTTGACATTTGCATTTGTAAGACCATGTGCTCAGAAACATAACCAAGAACCAAGCTCACAACCTTCACATTACATGTGCATTATAGAAATGTTTGGCTTTCTCAGTGAGACGTCATCATGTGGCCTTTGTAGTCGGCTGAGCTATACACAAACACAACTTGACTTTTGTCCATGCATCGAAGGTCAGACACAGCATCAGCATCAAATGTCAGAAAGTGCATGCGCATCAAAGGTCAGAAAGTGCATCATGTTTCATGACCACTCAGTATGTAGGAAAACAATGACACTCTGTGTGTGCGTGTGTCATTGGTCTCCCAATATAACAGGTTTTGAAACGTTAGAATTTAAGAGAATACCTTTCAGTCACATACTAAGCCCAAGAACACCTTCCAGTCATATACCAAGCCAAAGCCTGTCCGGGCAGAAACGAGTGTCAAAAGCATACAGTCAGAAGGACTGAAAAGATCAATATTCGTGTATCATTACCAAGAAGACTCCCTGTCCTCTCCCTCTCCTTCTCTCCCTCCCATGCTCTCTTGTTTTCCAACTGGTCTCCCTTTCCCATTTCCCTTCCATACACTGTCTTCTTCACGCTGGCTGCTGTCTGGGCTTCTACATATTTCTCATGTCAGCTGTGTGCATAAGTGTTCATTCTGAATCTTGTGTTCATGTTTACTTGTATTCTGGCATTCACATAATTACTTTACAGCATAACCTGCTCATCAAAAATAATAAATTTACATGAGCAGCTGACCTGCACAAGAAACTCTCCGAATCTGGTAGTTCAAGTCGCATACACTAGAAACTTCCCACATATTAGACAGCACCCAAGCATAAACACTGTTAGGCAGACTTTTTCCCCCTTGTTTACAAAACAAATCATCCAACCATTTTTTGTTCAAAGTCAGCTGCATTTCTTTCTTCCGATAAATCCAAGTCCACTTACAGACGTGAATAAAGCCTCTATCAGAGTCAATGAAAAAATAAAATTTCAAGTGAAGTTGGTGTTTTTTTCATGTTTCTCCTTCAAGGGAAATTAAAAAACACACACACACACACACAACAACAACAACAATGAAAGAAAAAAGAAAAAAAAAAAACATTAACACATTAACAACTACATCTGCAAAACAGGATTACCTGTATAAAAAAACTTGCCCCAAAAAAGGCCGCTGATTGTATTTGACCACAAGCAACACAAGCACTTTCCGACCAACAACAACAAAATTATTTGAAAAAAAAAAAAAAAAAAAAAGGAAAAAAAAAAAAAAAAACTGGAGATGTTTTGGATCTGGCATGCATGTGGTGAGATTACCAACATTTAATCATTCTTTGTGAGCTCAGTGCTCACACTCTGCTCAAAATAAATCCTTGTCTGACCCACAAGTCTTTCTGAAGGCCCTCAACGGAAGTTACAAAATCAAAAAAAAAAAAAAAAAAAAAAAAAAAGAGGTAAGAATAATACTAGCCACAAGAAAGACTCAAAAATTCAACCAATGTCAGAAAACCTTCAAGTCCAGCAAAGAAAATGTCCGGAGCACCAACCCCTTGACAATCATGGAGAATGCCCTGTCGGTGGGTGGATCTGAACACACGACGGGCCCGTCAGGTCAAGTGGTCAGGCTGTGTCCAGCCTGTGTCACGTCACTTTCTACAGGGGTAGTGTCCCTTCACCCGATGAACCTCCATCCCTCAACCCAGCATCTCATCTCCTGACCAACCCGAACCAGTACCCTTGAATCCAGCATCCCTCTACCCAGCAGCTGAACTACCTGCATTAGTAAACGCTGGTATTGAATCACTGTCGCTCAGGTCAAAGCCACGCATTCCAAAGCTAAGGAGTCATGGGGTTCAACTCTCTGATATAAAAGTGGCCCCGCAGAATAGTAATGAAAGCTGAAATGGAAGGGGGAGAGAACACCTTTTTGGAAAGAAAGTGACTTTGGCAAAAATCGGTATTTTTGGAAACCAAAGAACGAGAGAGAGAGAGAGAGAGGTGAATGGAGTCTGACTGGTTGATTTCGGTTATGTCTTACTGGTCAGCACATGCTCAAACAGTGTCACAGCTGTCAGTCGGTCCTTGTGGTTGAAGGAAACAGACAGAGACCCGGATACATAATCAAAGTCAGAAGCAACACCCAGTCATCAATTTCCTGAAAACAAAAATATAAGTGATGGAGAGGTGGGGGCTGAAATGGAAATAATGCAGAAGGGGGGGGGGGGGGGGGGGGGAGAGGTATAAAGCAGAAGGAGAGGAACAGGGAATGTGTCACTAATGTACAAGGATTTTCACCATCTACAATTTTGTGACTGTGCAAGAGACTTTGGGAATACCAAACCACTGACTGCAGAGACTCTGGAATAAACTGAAGATGTTGGCCGTTTCATATGCATGGAAAGCATGCATGGCTGAAGAAACTGAAGTAAATGCTAAACACGTAACTTAAAAAGACAAACAAACAACAAACAAACTATGCAAAAAAAAAAAAAAAAAAAAACCACACACACACAATAAAATGAACATATGTGCAACACACACATCCCCTACATACAGACGCAATACATAGTATCTATAAAATTAATGCTGAAATCCAGACCAGATTGAACTTGAGTGAACAAATCATAAATGTCTCTCTCCACCATTGCCAGAACGAAGCATCACAAACACTGTTAACATTTAGAAAATAAATAAATAAAGAAGCAATTTGGCCATTCTGAATTCATGTAATGAAGGGTTGGCAAAGGTAAGGGTGATCGCGCAAACTCACTCTGTAACATTTATGAACCAAAACTAAGAGAGAAAAGTGAGACTCTGAAGATGAGGAGAAGAGAAAGGGATTGGCTCAGACCAATCGTGTACCACACCAACTGTGCACTGAGGTACAAATCAATCTTCATGTTTCAATAGCTGAAGGAACTGACAGCAAACCACCTTTGGAACATGTATGCAAACAAATAAACCCTAACCTGGTACCAACCTGATCATGGTGCACAAACTTTGTACAGATAGCCAACACATCAAAAAGAAACAAATAACAGATGAAGAAAACAAAAAAAACAAAAAAAAAAAACACCAACACCACCAGAAGAAACGATGAGACAGGAGCACCAACAGGAAAGAAATGGCAAAATCCCCCCCCCCCCCCCCCCCCCCCCCCCCCCCCCTTCCAATAGCCTAGATCAGGACTGTGTAATGAAGAATACACATGATTTTAACTCTTGCCACCAGTAATAGAAAGATTTGCAGCAGCCAGATACTGGAAGCAGCAGTCACAAAAAAATAATAATATAAAACAAATGAAAGATTAAGAAAAAGAAACATCCACACACAACAGTAAAAAAACAAAAAAAACCAAACAAAATAGGCAGCACCTGACTGAAAGAGAATGTGGGTGGAGAGAAATGGGGGAATGAGATAAATTGGGTGGGGGGAGACGTCCACACAAGAAAAGCACATTACTGTACACATAAAAGACTCTGATTTCTGTGTGTCCTTGTGCATGGAAAGAAAGACTGCGGAACTGCAATCTGCCACGCTGTGTACCCTGGGGGAACCATGCCAGAGTTGCACGCACATTTAGGAAATTTAAAAAAAAAAAACAAAAAAAAAACTAAAAACCTCTGGTCATTACACAGGCAGTACGTTTGCTTTCTGTCCTATGATGTGAGGAGAACACTGAAGGTGTGGAACCACAAATCCCTCCCGACGCCTTCAGCGACTTGTGCAAAGCGAGCGTCGCTCCGAGGAGTGCCGGGCGTTATTGCTGGAAGACTGTGGAGGAGGAGGAGGAGGAGGCGGCGGGGAGTTCTGGTTCTTGCTGCTGTTGCTCCTCGGATGGTGGAACTTCCGGAAGAAGGGGTGGCGCATGGCTTGGGTTAAAGTATATCGTGAACGCGCTTCGTACGCTAGCAGCTTCTCCAGCAGATCGAACAGCTGCAGGTGGTCTTCGCTTTCCGCGTCTTTGAGATACCGCTGCAACATCAAAAAAACAAGTCAGTGGTCTTCCACCAATTTAAAAGGATGGGGATGGGTTATTTCTGGGGGAAAGAGAGAGAGAGAGAGAGAGAGAGAGAGAATAAGAAGACTGTTAAGCAAAATAATTTCAAACTCACAGAAACACATTTATGTCCATATCTCGACTAATGAAGAAAGTAATCAAACACTGACAAGGAAATGGTAGCAGAATGGAAAGAGAGAGAGAGAGAGAAAAAAAAGAAGATTGCCAAGCAAAACAATTTCAAATGACAGAAACACGTTTATGTCCATATCTCAACTAATGAAGAAAGTGTTCAAATCCTGCCAAGGAGATGGTAGCGGAAAGAAGGAAAAATGGGATTATTGATACTGTAGACAGCAAAATATACAGTACAAATAAACAAATGGGAACAACTGAGCAAATCAAGAGAGGGTAGACAAAGCCATGAAAATGGGAACACTGTCATGAACGATGCTGCTGCTCATTGCATTTCTGCTAGTACCGAGTCAGAAACAAACATCCCAACACGAAGACATAGCTTAAAAAAAGGTCACACACACACACACACACACACACACACACGCACGGAGGAAAGAGAGACAGAGAGAAGAAAAAGAAAAGCAAATCTAATATCACAACATTTCATGTTGCTGTGTTCCCTGTGGTTAAGATTGAAACTGCACAAGCTGCTCACTATAAACATACTTCAAAAACAAGAATCCAAGAATACAGAAAAAAAAACCCTAAAAGAAAAAAAAAAAAAATGAATAGCCTGACACCATGATATAGTTTGAAGCAACTGAACATGTACTACTGTAGCTGTTGGTCAGAAACAAACATATCCTACAACAAAGAAAAATTATTAATTCTAAGACACATCAACAAGAAAAAGGAGAAAAACAAAGTTTTTAACAACAACAACAACAACAACAACAAAACAAACAAAAAAAAAAAGGGAGAGAGAGAAAAGTGAGTCTGCTGATACCCCATGACATACGACAATGTTGATCACTATGACTGTAATTGAGCTCGCTATTCATCAGATAAAAGCATATCCCTAACATCGAATTCTACAGCAAAAAAAAAAAAAGCAAAAGACAGAGACAGACAGAGACAGAGAGGGAGAGACAGAGACAGAGAGAGAATGTGTGACCAGAGATACCTTGATGTTGTTCCATGAGACTACAACTATGCTAACAGCTAATCAGAAACCTACATGTACATCACGAAACATTACTCACGAAACAATTCTCAATTTCACACACACACACACACACACACACACACACACACACACACACACACACACCACGATGAAATGATAAGAAACACAGTCACAAGCACCAACTGGGTACGAATAAACAAGACTGGGGGTATGTTGAAAAAGCAAAAAAAAAAAAAAAAAAAAAAAAAGGTTTCATGGCACATTTGTTTTGAAATTATCAGAGTAACAAACAAACAATATTTCTTTTTTTTTTTATGAAGGGAGCAAGGGAAGTGTATACATATTCATAAAATATTCATTTAAAAAAATATGGTGTAATGCGATATTACAGACATACAAAACTTTTCTGACAGCTTC
The DNA here is from genome assembly GCA_016801955.1 of Conus betulinus. NCBI lineage: Eukaryota > Metazoa > Mollusca > Gastropoda > Neogastropoda > Conidae > Conus > Conus betulinus. The sequence continues at coordinate 92,155 of JADBJO010000593.1, forward strand.
TGTTGATAATCTAATTTTAGCAAAGCGAACATCACCAGTCATTTGAGCAAAGACGTAAAAATAAACAAAAATTGCTGAAATAGAACTGAGGTATCATTCTGTCTGTAGTGGCAATCCTATTTCGGTATTCAAAAAAAAAAAAAAAAAAAAAAAAAAAAAATTACACATCTTTTTTCACAACTTCCCAGGTAATACAATATCACTTCCTCCTCTCCCCCTCCCCCAACAACACACCAAGACTTTCACAACAAAACAAATTTAAAATTCCACGACGGGGGGGGGGGGGGGGGGGGGGGGGGGGGCGGCATTTAAACAAGTTCATATCCACCTGTAAGTTATGACACAGAAATACAGCATTAGTGCAAACAGCCCAGACTAAAAACAAAACATAAAACCCTGTAGAAAACCTCTACACATCTTCTCAAACCAACCAACTTAACCGTCCTTACCAGCTTACACCTGAGAAGCCGCCAGCACACCTGAGAAGCTGCCAGCATGCGTTGGCTACACACTGGACAGTCCCTTTGCTTATACACACACCCACACCATGAAGTCTTGCCCACCACTGCTTCACACCCGAGTTCTCCAGTGAACTCTGACCTCGAGATACGTAAACCCACCACCATCACCACTCTCCAAACTTCCACCACTGGCAAGCAGACCAACAACACACTAATCCCTATTTTCTGTAACCACTACTTCAACTATGAAGCATTAAAATTCTGCAGCCACTAAATCCGCGTTAAAATGGCTTCCCACCCCTGCAATTGTAAGAAGTGAAACAGACAGAAATTAGAGAAGGCGTTCAGCCTCAAAAACATGCATGCGCATGACAGTGTGCTTATGATCCATCTTTCAAGACTTTAAAAAACTCTTTTTAAGGAAGAAGAGGTGGGGGTAGGTGGATGGGAGGTAGTCCCACAGTTCAAGTCTATCATGCTTTTCTAAGGTTACATCTACAGATTTAATTTAAGATTTCATACATTTTCTGTCTCCCCCCCCCCCCCCCCCCCCCCCCCCCACCCCCCCCCCCCCCCCCCCCCCCCCCCCCCCCCCCCCCCCCCCCCCCCCCATGTCTAACGCTGATGTATCTTCTGGGTATTCTGATGTCCACTCAAGCCCCTTCACTTCTACAGACCTCCAATCCACAAATATCCACAAAGGAACTTCTCAACTTCTTCTAATGCAACAGAGATGGGGACACACCTTTTCAGTTTCCTGTATCATAACCAAGGAATACAAGTCTGGCTTCAGGGTGTTCCATACTACAAGATAAATGCACATCATATAAAAATTGTCCAGAAAAAAAAAAAAAAAAAAATTGCAAAACGCCCCCTACAAAACGTCATTTGTTTCACTTTGTTTGTTTTTCTTTTTTTTTTTTTTCATTTTTGAAATGATAATGGGAACATCCATGAAATTTGGTCTAAACAGAGCGAGCAAGAGTTTGACATGGTGTGCTACATTACACACACACACACAAAAAAAGACATGTGAAAACACCCCCCACACTGTGTTGGTCAGTTCAACTTCTCTACCACCAACTTCACCACCACACTGAAGATCCAATGCATGCAGCATGCACACTTTTAATCTTCACCTCAGAAGCATGCAAAGGAGGGTGGGTCGTAAGGGGGGATGGAGGGTGGGCATGAAACAACGATCAGGTGGTTCAACACGGGAATTTTCATGGCTGACCCCCCAACACTTGGGATCAAACTGTGCCGTCCCCCTAACACCATCCCAACCCAGCCCCCCACCCCACCCCCCATCTCAACAGACATCATGCAAGCTGGGGAACCTTTACGAGGACACTCTCTCTCCACTTCCTCCCGTCTCCTCCCTCCCTCTCTCCCCCTAATGAATGCTGGACAGAAAAAGGACAGCAGGGACAAGGAAAGAGGGGGATGGGGAGGGAATGGGGAGGGAAGGGATACGGTGGCTCTGGACGAGGTAGGAACATCATCCAACACAAACAGGAAAGTCAGGGACTGACGTCAGTGGAGGGCGAGGTTTCTCTTTCTCTGTCTTGAAGGGGAGGGAAGGGATACGGTGGCTCTGACGATGACTGACTGGGTAGGAACATCATCCAACACAAACAGGAAAGTCAGGGACTGACGTCAGTGGAGGGCGAGGTTTCTCTTTTCAGGGACTGACGTCAGTGGAGGGCGAGGTTTCTCTTTCTCTGTCTTGAAATCACTGGTCCTGTGTTCAAGGCAGCCTGGCCTTTTCAAGTGCCAGATTGTTTTCCATGAGCAGCAGCTGAAGAACTCTAGGAGAAATCGAGGTAAACAATCCTCAGCCACTGTAAGCAAACACGGTGATGTTCAACCGTTCTCCTGATTTTTGCCGCCATTTTTTCCCACCTTGTACCAAGAAAAAAGATCGCCATGCAAAATGCCCCAGACATAGTTTGCAACCTTTATTTGCGACCAGCAGCTGACACAGATTTCAAGTCATTTTCACGTTCATTGAATGAATTTCACGTTCAAAGAATGTTTTGGTAAATGAGTTTTCAATCCGACAGCTAAGGGTTGCCAACATTTTCAGTACTTGAACAGGGCCTGTTGTTTGAGGTTTGTCACAGGCGTCCTCCAGGCAGGGAAAGACTTTGATCTGCTGCAAAGAGTGTGGCACGGTTACTGGCAGTCACACGGAGGTTGGTTATCAGGGGGGGTGTAGGCACGGTGTCCGGTACTAACCACACTGACACTCATAATGGTAGGGAAGAAAAGTAGTTTCAACTGAAGGGTTTTTTTTGCACACTTGGTAGAAGGTGGTCAGTCACTTGGGGGAATTGGGTTAAGATATCCACTGAGCACAAGGTTGAATATTCTTCCTTTTCAAAAAAAAAAAAATCCTTAACAAACCAGTCACACCGTTTGTTTCACTGCAGTCACTCGCATGAATAAAAAACAAAAAAAGGTTTGATACAGGATTTTAAAAAAAAACACACGGCTTCATAACAGGCAGCCCCTGTATTTGCAGCACTACGAAAGCTAACTTCAAACTGGGACGATTCATTATAAGGGAGGCAACCACTCTGATGCCTAATGCTAAAAAGGAAGACAACCCACTTAAACGTCTGATACCCACAGATAAAAACAATGATTGACAATACCAATAAACACAGAATACAGTCAATCTGAACTTTTCGTTTTTTTTGTTTCTGATAATTCTGAGGACGATCATTTTGGTCAATTACAGATGTGATGGGAGAGAACTCTCTGAAATCCAATGTCAGAAAGTTGTAACCGTTTCAGCTGTTTACTAAGAAGTCTATGACCATTCGGAGGGCATCACTCTGATTTCTGGCCGTCAATTTGAAGAAAGCAAACGACGTGAATTTGTGGCCAAAAAAAGAAAACAGAAAATTTTCAACAGTGAAGCTTCACATTTTCATTTAAAAACACAGCATGTTTAAAAAAAAAAAAAAAGATATTCGCAGGTAAGGCAACATGTGAGACTTGACTTTCACACAGAAGGCAAGTATTTAGATGTGCTGCATCGATGAAGAAAATAGACACTTGTTCTTTAAGGAAAATTAAAAAAACAACAACAAAACAACTACAAAAGTCTTCATAAACCTGCCCAACATTTACCACATACTCACTTACTGGTTATCTTTGGCGCACACTTGACGTCTCAGATTTTATTTTGTTTTGTTTGTTGGTATCAGAATCTGAAGAAGACAACTCCCCCAACCCACCATCATACTCCAACTGGACTTGTCTGTTTTGCATGTTCATTGCCACTAACATTTACGATGCTATGATCTTGATCAGAAAAGGACTTCATGGGAGCAGAAAAACTCAAACCCCTTACTCCTCCACAGTTTTCAAGACTCTCAAGTTGCGAAATCTGAAAAGAATTCATTCCATTTGAGGCCATTTTTATAAAGAAAAGCACTTCTGAACAACTGTAAAGAAACAAATAACTTAAGGAAGCCATCTCATTTGTACCAAACTACTCTGAATATAACAATTTCAAGGCATTCACTTGTGACAACCATAAAGAAACAATCCCATTTCCGATAATTCTAGGACGGGCACTTGTAACAACCATAAACAGTTCGGTTTGTGACCATTTTAAGACAGGCACTTGTGACAATTGTAAGGAAACCTTCTATTTCTGACAATTCTCAGCAACCATTCTGACCAGCGACTATGAAGAAACGATTCCATTTGTGACCACTTTTGGAACATCGATTTTGATTTCAATCGTTAAGATATCATTCCTTTTGTACTCATTCAAAGACATGCACTTCGATTGTGACAGCTGTAAAGAAACAATTCCATTTGTGACCACTTAGACATGCAACTTACAACAACGGTCAACAAACCACATTTTAGAACACGTACTTCCAACTTGTCAAATGCAAAAAGAAAGATAGATAAAAAAAAAAAACCATTATGCTTGTTGGCGATTTTAGTTTGGGTTTTCATTCTGATGTGCAACAAGTGTTGGGGAAACCATTTCACTAGCAAGACCTGACACCCGTCAGTGAACAGCGTTGATATGTGATCAAGGATACGGCCGTGTGACAATCGCTAAGGCAACCACTTCCGACTCCTGACACTTACAACAAAAGTAATAGTCTAAGCAGTAGACCTAACGGATAAACGATTCAATTTCTCCAGTGAACCTTATTCAAAACCAAAAGTCCAATCTACGAATGTTCGACAAAAATTGGGAAATGACATGAAACGAAGAAGGGATCATGTTTATCACCAACATGACACCTCCTCTAGACAGACAAACCCACCCTTAAAAAAAAAACAAACAAACAAACAAAAAAACGCAACCAACCAAGCAAAAAAAGTCCAAAAAAGAATAAAAAGAAAAGCAGACAGAAACGTCAACATAAAAAAAAAAAATCACCCCTCTATCTTTACAATCAATCTATTCCGGAAATGGTATGACCAACTGATCTAGAGAAGTGTATATGCATGGACAAGATAACTGAAAAATTATCTGTTGGATCTAGAATAGTGTAAATGCATGGACGAGATAACTGAAAAAAATATCCGTTGGATCTAGAAAAGTGTAAATGCTAAGACAAGGTACTGAAAATATGCAAACAACCAACACAAAAACAATCAATCAAAGGAAACCCCTCTCAGAACTTTCAGATTGTCTTGGGCGACTTCCAAACTTCCGCCACCTCTGAGCCAATAGTTTTCTTCATGCAGACTTCCATAGGTCATCCCACTGATTCAGCAAATGCACCAGACTGCGAAGCATTCGTTATCTCTCCGTTCATTTCCTCTCACACACCCTCGCATCTGCCCCACCAAGACCCAATTACAGTCACCATTTCATTTCATATTTGTTTGTTCCCCCCAGCCGACCATGGCTGGCCGCATCAGAGCTGCTACCATGTCAGAACTGATTCCATATGAGGTATTGTCGAAGATTCCATATCGATATGCTGTCTGCTGTCGACTGTCAACAAAACTCTATCAATACTTGTGTGACAGGACACTTGAACTTGGAACATTCCACCATTCAATATCAAAAAAAAAACAAAAAACAATCAAAAAAAAAAAAGGAAAAATGTTCATTTACTGCATATGTCTCAGCCAGGCATGCGAGACCATCATCCAAGTAGTTTCATATGAATACATAAATAATATAAAACTGGCTAAACTGTCCCAGCTGTTTAAAGACCTGAAAATGCAGCCTCTGACTTCCTCCATGCGCACAAAAGTCTTCCGTCCGGTTCACACCGTTACCAACGGTAACAGATTAAGCCCAACCCTCCACACATCTGCTTTTTCTCACCTCCTCCCACGACAACATCTGACATGGACAAAAACAAAACACATAGGATACATGCAAACAAGAAGTTAAAAAAAACAAAAAAAAAACACACACACAACACACACAAAAACAAAAGAATGCCGTTTAAAAAAGAAAAATGAGGCGCAGGGGAGCGAGTTAAAAAACCCCAGGAGGGAGGGAAATGGAAGACAAAAATAACACTCGTTTTTTAAGTTATTACCATAAAATCTCTCGACAAAATTTTAAACAGCGTTTGCTGCAAAAATAAACACCACCACTTGCGGCAAACTGTACAAAGTTACACCTGCTGAAGCGGGCAAGCGCAGGTGTCTAACGTGACCAGCACCCTCACGCCAGATCCACCTCTGGGAGGTCTTCTTCACGTCAGGGAAATTCTGCGCCATGCTGAGCGTCTTTTCATGTTGTGCATGCCTCAAGGCTCGGGAAGAATGGGCGTTTCTCATACATCAATACAAAACTGACCATGGTTTTTCTTCACTTCTTATCTGTTACAATAATCCAGACAACCATTTCTACTTTGTAGTGTTTGAGCCTTTTTTTTTTTTTTTTTTTTTGGGTCGATTAACCAGAGAGTTTTCAGAGTCTGTTTTTTTCTATTTTCATGCTGAGAGACATTACCGTAAAAAAAGTATCTGAAGCACAAGAAAGGTTTAAAGAATAAACTATAATTATTAAAAAAAAAAAAATCCATCTCGGTATAATGTCCCAACCTACACTTTACATTGCTGGTCATTTCTTAATTGTGGGCTGAAATTAAAAACAAAACAAAACAAAAAAAAAAAAAACTATTAGAAGCAAAACATTTACTTTTCTTTTTAATCAACCTTTTCTTTCACATATTTCAAGAAAAATTTTGCCATTTTTCTTTTGTCTGACATTTTGTTTTGACATCTTCTTTTTACACTAAATTTCCACACACTGGTGTGTAAAGTGTAAGAGACAAAGGGTAAACCAATTTAAACACACACACACTTTCTGGAAATCTCGGTCCTCTGATCGCATTCAAAAGTCACTGCTCGTTCTGGGCACTAGATCCATTGTGGACATGGGCACAGAGTAACTACACTTTTTTTGTGTACGACTTGACACGGGCGCAAAACAGAACTCCACACTCTCCCAGCTACAAGTGGAGTGCATCTGAAGAACTTTTCAGAACTCTACAGGCAACCTGATCAAAACCTCAGCAGGCAGATCTGACACAAGGAGGGATGCTTCTGGCATAGTGGGGCATGAATCACGCACATACAACACATCACAGAATGCTCCGAAAGACACGGACTGATGGAAATGGAAAGGACACCTAGACAACTGCTATCCCCCACAGAGGGAGCAGTATGTATCGTTGTCCAAGCAGGCAACCCCATGACAAAAAAAAAAAAAAAAAAAAAAAAATCAGTTTTAAAGCAGCACTCTCTTTTTTTTTCCTCTCTTTTTTTTTGTTTAATATTTCTATCTCCCAAATCACTTCAAAAAACAACAAAAAAAAGTCCACACTAATCATATTATCTCTCATGGTGGTGGTTGTTTAATGACTCACTAGCTAAGACAAACTCATCTGCCTCAGAGGCCTGTGATGAAACCGAGAAAAACTCCTGTCTCCTCTTCTCCCCCCCTGGGCTTTTAGACTCCCCGCTTTCCCCATTCTCTCTGCTCCCTACAGGGTTGTCTCCCCTGAACTGACCAGCTGAGGGGTGGCTGTGGTTGCCTCCCTTGGACTGCACAAGGCCCTCACATGCACTCGCACTGGGAGGAGGGGCTTTTTTTTTACCCTGGTGATCGGGCTGGCGCTTTCAACCGCTCCTCCCCTTCCCCCGCCGCCTTGCGGGTCGGGGTGGAAGGGGGGCGTGACCCCGCCATCTGTGCTGCTCTCGCTGGTGTGCCGCCCGGTCGCCGTCGCCTTTCTCGCCTCTGTTTTGCCCTCACTTTCTTGTGATCTGCTCCACCCCGCTTCCGGCATTGGGGATGAGGAGCTACTCGCACCAGCACTTGCAGATGGCTCCAGATTGCTCTGTGCGGCATGCGACTGAGTCGGTGCTTTTTGAGGCGATGCAGGCTTGTTCGCAGCAGCCGCAGGTGGTGGTGGAAGGCGGACTGAGGCCGCAGCTGGTGTTTTCACAGTGACAGAAGCCGCGGATGATGGCTTAGCCTCGATGGTAGGGACCGCTGGCGCAAGAACGGGCGTTGCCCCTGCCTGAGTTTCGAAAAGCCTGCTTGCCAGGGCCTCCAGGCCGGGGCTGCTGCATGATCACCTGGGGTGCGGGCTGCTGTGGTGGAGGGTTTGGGGAGGGAGGGTTCTGCATTTGCAGGGTGACTGTCACAGGAGAGGTGGGTGAGGGGAGGGAGGGGGGTGCCTGGGGAGGCTGGGTTTTGAGGGGCGGAAGCGGTGGGCAGCACAAACACGGGAGACTCAATCAGCTCCACAGAGCATTGCCAAGGAACCCCTCCGCTCGTGGACGCAGACTTCTCCTCCTCCGCCTCCTCCTCGGGGGGCTGGGTGAGAAAGATGCCTGCCATTTCCTTCTGAGGTTTGGGGGCATCACCGATGCTGTCACTGGCGCTGTCCCTGGCGCTTCCTACCTCAAAAACCCCATCCTCCTCTCCACCCTTCTCCATCGAGGTCTCCTCCTCTGTGCAACTTCGATCTAACGAATGACCACTGCTATTGGACGCCTCGGGGAACTGACCGGCATCGATGGCCACGTCCTGGGTAGGTATGGGCGGGTAAAACTGCGCCGGTGTCTGCGTGCTCTTCTCAGACTGTGCTGGCACAGTGGAGGAGAACTCATGCGGGCTGGGGCACATCTCGCGGTAGAAGCGGTCTGGGGTCTGCGTGCTCTGGTTGAAAAGTGGCCCATGCCCAGAGCTTCCATGATTTCCGGGGGATCCTGGTACTGTGGGGAGGCCGGAGTGAGGTCGATGACCGTCTTGCCAAAGCGCAGAGGAAACCGACGCCGGTGGTTTTCACCTTCAGGGGTTGTTTGTTGCTGCGCCGCCGGTTCCTTCTGCTCCCGAACCTTCTCCTCCTGTTTTGGCAGTCGCTCTGGCTCTGCTGGTGGGGCGGTAACAACTTTGTTCTCTCCCTTTCCCTCTCTGTCAGCCGGCACCTTGTCCTGCGGTTGTTTCTGCGCTACCTCCTGAAGGCCTGGAGGCGGGGTCTTCTCTCTGGCTAACTTTCCTTCCCGACGTCTACGTCGAGCTTTGGCTGCTGCCTCACTCTTCGATTCAACATCCTCTTTGGCTGCCAGCTTTCCCGCCTTCTCATTGATTCCGGTCCACCACAGAATCCTTTTCCACAGATTCAAGCTCTTTCAGCGACTCCGCAATGGCAGCCTGACGTTCCAAGCGCTTCACGATGCTCGATTCCTCCAGTGTCGCTCGCTCTTCTCTCTGCTTTCTGGGTTGGGGAGGCAAACAGGAGAGACACGGGATTCGGGGATTTTCAGAGTTGGGGAGAGCAATCCATGGCTCTGCTGAGTAGACAGCAAACGATGGATTCGGGGGTTGGCTTTCCTCTCCTGCAGATTGGGAGCCCAGCCCATCTCTTGGAGACAGGATCCAAAAACGGGGCGCTGCTGTCATAGCGAGCTTACTGCCCCCCTCCTGGAGATCTCCGCGCCTTGCCCTTATTTTGTCAGGTCCTTTTCTCCTACGTCGTTGAGGGGCTCACCCTCCCCTTTTTTTCTCAGCGGCTGCTGGTTCCTTGGGGGCTGGGGAAGGAGGTTTGGCCTTGTTAGTAGCGACAGCGCCTTTGTCAGGAGGCGCAGCGGGTGCGGGGACAGAAGGAGGGTTATGGTTAGTGGCGTTGGTGGCAGTAGTGGTGGTGGCGGTGCCGGCATCAACATCGCCGAGGGAACTTAAGAGGGCCATCTCGCGCATCTCGCGCTTGCAGGGGGTGAAAAAGGGGTGGCGCAGCGCCTCCGGCATGGTGATGCGCAGCTCAGGCTGGTACTCCAGCATCCGCTCAATGAGGTCCAGAAGGTCGACGTGGGCCGTGTCCTTGTCCACCAGGTAGTGCTGTACACCAAGGTCATGGTCTCACACACACCCACACATGTGTGTACACAGACACAAAACCACACACCTTATCACAGCTTCTTCCAAAGGTAGGTATGAGCACTCATATGCACACTTTCTTGAACTACGAGAACTGGACCATTTCCAAAGCTTCGATTACTCGCGATGTTACTTTTCGTGTGCTCCCTCCCATCCACCTTTTTAAAAATGGAAACTACAAGTACTGGTCCATGCCAAGACTTCCAACTTTTCTTCACAAAAACTGTTTTTCTCTGTATCCTCCCTCCCAACCCTCATCATTCAAGGCTTCAGTTCTTCACGACAAACTTTTTTTGTTTGTTTTCCAAGCTTTTAATTTCATCCCCCCCCTCCCCCCCCCCTCCCACCTACAGCTTCAAAGTACATATACACAACTGCTTCCAATGTTTCAACTCTTCTTTACATTATTGTTTGTTTCCCCATGTCCCCCCCCCCCCCCCCCCCCCCCATCCCCCTTCTCCCAAACAAACTCTACCCCACAGAATGGTTGTTTTGTTTTCGTTACACACACAATGAAACCTTCCTTCAAGGATTAGACTGTTTCCAAAACTTCAGAATATATTAATGTCTCTGCCAATTATTTTGCCTAACAACTCAGTTACAAAATGCCACCTTTCGGACTTTTCGGACTTTACTAGCATTCCAGGCATTGGAATGGATTGGTGGAAAAAGATCTGATTCAAGGGGATTTGGGGGAACTTTTTCCCTAAAAAAAAAAAAAAAAAAAGCAAAAACAAAAAAAATATAAGTCTGTGAATCTGCAATCCTTTGCAAGCAAAAGGTAACATAAATCCTTTATAAATCATGAGACAGAAAAAAAAATCCTACACAGTTCCAAGTCTAGTCAAATTGTTATATATGTCTACAACATGAGCAAAAATCATGCATAAGATACCATGTCTTCTTCGTATAGCCATACAACTGCTAAACTCAAAATCACAAAGACAGGAAAAAAAAAAAAGAATTTGTCAATCTTTTTCTGTATACATTAACAGCCTGAAAGCATACATACCAGTTTCATAACATTAAAGGGACTGAAATTTTTTTTTCTTTCAGATTCACTTTATTTGCAATTAACCCAATTTCAAGTTGGCCAAACTACATTGTTTGTTTGAAATTTCCCCTGCAGGGCTGCTTTTCTCTGCCACAGTTCATTCACACCACCACCCATATTTCTGCAGTCAGCACCCCAGCACCAGTAGCCCTCAAGGACCAACCACATCAGCATGAGGTGACCCATCAAAGGAGTGCCTGCACGGATGGCCTGTTGGTACCTATTCGCATCCAAAATACGCTGGTCACCACCCACTAATCCTACTACTGATAACAACCACTGCTTACTGGTGGAGCCGGGTGAGTGACAGTGCAACTACCACAGTCCAACTACAGTCCACATACTCTTGCCGATGCCGATAACTTTCAGAAATTCACTATATAGCGAGATGATGATGTTGATGGAATCCATTCATCTTGTTCTAGCTTGTTCCTTAAATTGTGCCCCATGATATAGTACAACAGATGCTGAAGTAACTTTGAAATGTAATAGTGTCAAATCATCAAACTTTGTTTTTCTTCTTTTACGAAAACCAGAAGTAGAAAGCACTTAACTCTCTTGACAAGCGCGCACCCGCTAGCACCCAACTGGAAATCACACAGCCAAAAGGCTGAGCGCCTGCCAGTGCCCAGTAAAACACGTGGCAACAATGGGCGCCGCCATGTTTCTCGTAGAAAAGGAAGTCTCACGAGAACCTGACTTCCTTCTTCCTGTAGCCATTTACTTCCGTTTGCAAAAAAAAACGCGAGTCGATACGTGCCATGGTTCTCGAGTTATGAATTTTTAAAGTTTTACTGTCGAAATGCCATTTTTCACCATGGCTAACCTTGATTTCTGCAGTTCTATAATGAGATTTAGTGATGGAGATACTGTGTTTTGTAGGATTTACGGCATAAGACTTACTGAAAGTGCTGGGGTGATAAGCTTAGAGTGACTAGATTTCAACTGGGATGAGATTCGAGATATGATGAACGATTCAGAAGAACGATGTGAAAAAGAAAATTTTTTTCCCCCCAAGTAAATGGCTCATGTGACATTCTTCAAACTTATGATATAGCAACATATATATATCGAAGGATTTTAAAAATTATTTTCATTTCATTATTTCCTTCCTGTCTTTAAATTAATTTTTAAATTGGGAAACCATGTTCAAATTACGGAGTTACTTATCTTGCCGATGGTTTTCGGCGTAACTATGCTCAGGTAAGTGCATACTGAAGAGGGTTAAGAAGTAAATGATAACAAATCTATTAAGAAAACAATAAAAAAAGACAACAAAAAAAAAAAAAAAAAAATCGAACGAAATTGAAAAATCCACATACACATGTTTGCAATATCATGACAAAATACTGTCTTGCACCACACACATCCTCTGTCTTTTTGCAGCCTGCTGAGAAAGTTGCTGCCCTTCACCTACCCACTTACATGTCCGACTCTTCATGAAAAAAAAAAAAAAAAAAAAAAGAGAGAGAAAAAGAAAGTGTAGTTAATGTTAGTTAAAAACATGCATCTTTCAGGCAATCATGAACGCTTAACTATAACTGTAAGGCGAGAAGCAGCACAGCACAAAATGCCCTAAGAGGAAAGGCCGCAGAATCATTATAATAGAAAAGAAAAAAAAAAATTCCAACTATCAAAGAAAAAATGAGAGAAAACAAATCACCATCATCGTTTCACACACATATACTGATAATGTTCAAATTTTTTCATGAAAGAAAAAGTGTCTAGGTATTACTTAAAGAAAATCCAAATCACAAAACACTAGTTCTTCACCCTAAACCTTTTTTGTTTGTTAAAGGAACACCAGTATGCATTCATTAACATGAAACTGAAAGAGAGAAGAGGAAAAAGAAAGAAATATAAAATCTTGTCATTAACAATGACAGGCATATGTGTGCTTTTTTTTCATTCATGCACACCATGTAGTTAGTTCATACAAAAATTTAAACTAAGCATGCCATATGCTCACGGAATGCACTAAGACAGGTTTTTTTCTTCTCTTTCTTACATGGTTGTAACATTTGTTGCTTTAATACAGATAATATGAGAACAACAATAACAGCTGTCAAAATAATGACGACAATCATCATTAGCATCATGATGACAATGATCAAGAAACAGTATTTTACACACACACACACCAACGACAACTACAAGAACAACATCAATAATCATCATCATTAGCATCATAATGGTAATGCTAATAAAACTGTATTACACACCACACACAATAACAACAGTCATCATTATCATCATGGGGATAATTATTATCAAATAGCTTTACACATACAAGCAATAATCAGCACAGTCATCAGGGTGACCATGATCATGAAATAGTACTACACATAACAAATGTCACAGTAATTTTGCTTCATCATCATGGCTACAACAACTATGATGACAGAGACAATGACGAAAAAATGATGAAAAATTGATAACAATTTCTGTGTTGATATGGCAGTTCTTTATCAACCTTAAAATCAGTCTTTTCGTCTGTCTCTGAGTGGTTGCCATATTACCCTGTCACAATGATTTCACATCAATCCATGTACGGCAACAATCTTAAGGTTCGTTTGTTTTCTTGTGAGAAGTGCTCAGAGGCCTTGGTTAAAAAAGAAACATTTTTTTTTTTCCCCTTACACTGACCATATCAAAAACTCTTCACAAACAATGAAGACGACGACGAGTTTTTTTTGTTACGCACTAGAATGTCAAAAGGAGGATCAGCCACCGTGGGGAAGTGGTTAGCGTCACGGACTACTACTGCTTGGGTTCGAATCCCATCAGAGTCATGTGGGTTTTTCTGCCCCGACCGGCTCCTACCCAGAGTTGAATTTGCTGTGGACTCAGTTGGGAAGACTGGGACCACACAGTCGAGTTTCATCCACTTAATGGATGCGTTTCTGAGAGTGTTGCTCAAATTTCCTGACCAACACTGCAGGTGCCTGTATCTCTCGGGCCTGGTTGATGCCAGGATATACTATGAAAGGAAGCTTAGAGTACAGCCCTGTCATGTAGTCTCAGACCGAAATGGAAATCCGTAGCATCATCTTAATCATCCTCATTCTCATCGATCAGCTTAAAAAAAAATTTTAAAAAAAGTCAAAAGCAGACCTGCACCAAGGTTAGTTTCCTCACCTTCCCTTGCCGTGAAAAGGAGACCTGCTCTTGGTATACATCTCAACAAAAACCCACCGTATTTTACACAAAGACCATACGTACAAATCTTCCAAATTTTTTGTCAAAGGGGGAGGGGTGGGGGCCGGGGGGTTAGTTTGATTTCATACACCATCTTGCAGTGGACAGCAGAGGAATACCTAGTCTTGTAGCAACTCCAGTGACAACATTGCTGTCAGCCTCGATTCACCAGCATTCCTCCACACACATTCATGCCCTCTTGCCGTCACTGGTTTTCTTTCACTCTCAAGCCAGCCCAGCCCTCACTGCAACTGTTCCCTCACATTGGCATGTTGCTTGCTGAAGAAGCAGCGGACACAGCCAGATTGGATTTCATCCGCATAACTTAGTTAGCGGAGTTTCCGTCTGCAGCCATTTTTGTTCTGGAGACGAACAGGAGAAGCAAGGCTAAGTGGCTACATGTTCTTCTTGTCAGTGTCCTAAATGTTATTTGTTTTCGCCTGAAGAAGACCCAAGAGGTCGAAATGCATTGTGTCTAGTCCTGTACTCTGCTTGTCCGTGTCCTTGGCGGTAACAACCCCCCCTCTCTTTCCAAATTTTAGTTAGCGGAGTCATCACTCTTTGGTTGAAGCACATCAAGACACACCACTGTGGTTACACTGTACACGTGCAATTATTGCTCAAGAAAAAAAACTGTATGAGTAAATAGGTCTGAAAAAACATTCTGAGTCCTCCGAACATGGAGTGCAGGCACCTGCCTACACAGGGAGGAGGGATAAAAAGAGAAACATGCTCTCACATGAATGTCCCTGCTCACACACAATCTTCCTAATCAATGTCCCTGCTCACACACAATCTTCCTAATCAAGGTCCCTGCTCACACACAATCTTCCTAATCAATGTCCCTGCTCACACACAATCTTCCTAATCAATGTCCCTGCTCACACACAACAATCTTCCTAATCAAGGTCCCTGCTCACACACAATCTTCCTAATCAAGGTCCCTGCTCACACACAATCTTCCTAATCAATGTCCCCTGCTCACACACACAACAATCTTCCTAATCAATGTCCCTGTTCACACACAATCTTCCTAATCAATGTCCCTGTTCACACACAATCTTCCTAATCAAGGTCCCTGCTCACACACAATCTCCCTAATCAAAGCATCACAGTCCCTGATACAGCCCTTTACACTCAGCTGGGCTGCGACAAAACGTGAACTGAAAGTGAGGCTGCATCATTACAGGGAAGGAGAGATGAGGTGGGGGTGGAAGATGGGCGAGGGTGGGGCCTCAAAAACAGGACATGATGTCTAGTTGGGTGGTCATTCAAAGACACTACAACACACCAACAAAAAGATCAACGGCAATGCAGGCAAACTTCGTACTCAATAAAGGACCGATGCAGGACCTTGCATTGTGAAGAATAAAGAATACAGTTTCCTTTTGAACTCTGTGTTGTTATTTGTGTTTGCAATAGACGGTACGATGACTGTTTTATTCCAAATACACCCATCCGTTCACACGAAAACGAAGCGCGTCACACATCCCGAAGCGTCGCAGGCGCCATTGGCCGAGCGTTCGAACTACTGTGTGTCGAAAATCAACACATACAATGTGTTCATTCCATTCACTGGCGTTTAAATAGGTCAGAATACAAGAGCATGATTCAAACTTTATTTCAGTCTATTTTTCTTTTTGGTACGATGCGTTTAAATTGATTAGAATCGAAGTTTTTATGAGGCTTGTTACAAGTGTTGTCTTTCCAGCGTCGTTGCTAAAAAAAACTTGCGAAAAAAACATACACATTAACGATGCGCTAGAAAGGCGTTCTCTCCCGCATTCATTGGTGTATCAAGCTAAGCGATTGGTTGAATGCTCGCAAAGCGCAAGCCAATCAAAGCGAAGGTACCAAATGCAAACATTTGCTCCTTGTCGAAGATTTCAAAAATGGCGGAACGAAGCCGAGATCCGACAATGACCGAGTCGAATGCGCTAATCGTTTGTGAATTGCAAGACGCACTTGGTAAGATAACGCATGTAATAACAAACGAGAACATTAATGAAACGATTCAATTATTTTAATTCGCTTAATACTGTGCCAATGCTTAGTTATTTTGTTCGTAATTCAGCCGGTGTTCGTCAAGATTAAACAGGTCGGAAAAGTCCCACGCGTTGCGCCGTTCGAAGCGATCGTATTTTTTTTAAAGACAAACTAATGAAAATAGATATCAGTAATGGGCTTCACTTATGTCGATTCATGTATTTGTGAAATGGTTACTGATTCCATTACACGATTATAGAGAAAATCGTAGTAAAAAAACCTGTTTGAGACAGATATTCGAACCGGAAGCCACAACCGCGCGTACAAGACGGTCCGAGGCTTTGAATTCTGAAAGCACTGTCTTCTGATAATGACCATCAATCGAAACACCGATCATTACTGTCATACTCGATGTGGAAAGCGTGTTTGGTGGGTAAAGAGAGAGAGAGAGAGAGAGAGAGAGAACAGAGTCTGTTGAACAGTAAGGAGGGTGTAGTGGGGGTTGGGGTATGGGGGGGGGGGGGGGGGGTCACTGTCGAGTCAACCTGACTCAACAAAGTTTAGCTTAGCAATCAAATTTTTTTCCCTAGTGTATTTGAAATTTCTGTAATTGAACTGTATGGATTTGCTTTCTCCCCCCTCCCCCCCCCCCCCCCTCCTTACTGGCAAACACAGCAAGGTTTTGAACACTTAGTGATTACTTTCAAGTAAAACTGCTAGAATATAACTACAGTAGCATTGCATTGCCAAGACATTACTTGTTGTGACAGTAACATTTATGATATTTTTTGGTGATTGTATGTATGATATTTTTTGGTGATTGTATGTTATGCTCCACAGTTATGTATATTGCTGTAACAGCACAAACATACTGAATAAACAGAGTAGTTGATATAAAAAAAGGTAGAGTCCAAAATAAAGTTAAATCTTTCTTTAATTCTACCTTTTGTTAAAAAAAAAAAAAGCATTATAATGCATATTTATGTTCTTTTACATTCACAATGATTAAATCAAGTTCATTCAAATCATAATGATGAAATATACTTAACATGTTATTGGCAATGCTTAAATCACACCCTGTCGACAAAATAATGTGTTGCAGAGGATGTACCTTTTGTTTACAAAGAACATGCAATACATTTTTGCTTACAAAGAACAACAGATACTAAAATTAAATTATAAGGAATGGACAGAGAGCAGTAACCACACACACACACACACACACACACACACACACACACACACATATCACACAATGATGAAGAAAAAGACAGGGAAATTTACATAAAAGCATGCACTCATAGTTAAGATAAGTGGTCCTATGCCATGTTTTTTTTTTTTTTTTCTAGTAATTTCACATACACACACACACACACACACACACACACACACACACACACACACCACATATTGCACAATGATGAAGAAACAGGGAAATTTACATGAAAGCATGCACTCATAGTTCAATTAAGTGGTCCAGTTCCATGCTTTAATGTTTTTTTTTTTTGTTTTTCAGTAATTACACACACACACACACACACACACACACACACACACACACACACACCACATGATATCGCACAATGATGAAACAGACAGGGAAATATACATAAAAGCATGCAGTCACAGTTCAGTTAAGTGATCCTGTGCCATGCTTTAATTTTTTTTTCTTTTCTTTCCTTTTTTTTTTCTTTAACTGAGAAAATGCATCCACATTTTTTATATAATTTGTTTAACCTTTGCCAGAGCTTGTGGGTGAAAAATTACCCAGACTGTCATTTAAATCTTCAAAACTAACTCAGTTTTCATAATATGTAACTAAGTTTTATGACTTTGTTCATTATGTATTTGTGCTTGCCCCCATTAAATATTGTGGTGTTTTGGTGGTAAATAAAGGAGTAAGTAATAAAAGCTTATAATCCTCGTCAGATACTGTGGGTGGCATGTCACCCATACCAATCAAAGAAGCATTCTCACATGCCAGAGCTTGTGGGGCTGGCTGGTCACCCATAACCTTCATAGGCCACAGCCTTTACCTAACATGCCAGGGTTCGTGGGTGGCTGGTCACCCAAAACCTTTATATAGGCCACAGTCTTTACCACACATGCCAGTGTTCACTATTGGCTGTGTTGTAAGTTGGAGAACCACCAGACCAGGATAAAGTGGATGAGGTGTGAGCTGTGTCTCCACTTCAACTTTTTCTGAGGCAGAGCAGTTGGGCTTGGGGACTGATGAAGTGATGGTGACCGAGGAAGAGATGGAGACATAAGAAGTTATCACCCATTTTGAGGATGCAATCATGCTGCATTAATGATGAAATCAATGAACATGCCACTGACTGCCTTCTGGAAGACTTGTCTTTACCAAAATTGGCCAGAACGTAGTTTTCTATGATGATGATTTGGCAGTGTGTCACAGATCCACTCTCCTGAGAAAGTAGACAATTTTCTGAAGAAATTTTGCTCTTGCAAACAAAACGCTTGTGTGGCCAATCAAGACAGACACAGATTTAGTGCAAGCATATTTTTTGTTTGCCAGTGACTTCAACATAGTCTCCAAAACAACCACTGGCCATGCCTGGTCTGTTCCAATTAACAATGAACTGTGCCTGAAGTATGCTGCATACAAAAAGAACAATGTATGTAGTCAACCCTATCTGCCCGTCTGCAAGAGTGTACTTCCCACCCTTATCGTAAAGTGACCTTTTGTTTGGTGGATGCCAGCACTTGTCAAAAACAGCAAAATAACATTATTTTATAAATAACAATACAGACAACATCATACCAAATTTTTGTTGAAATCTGTCAGTAAGTTTTGAAAAACTGTCGGTTTTAATTTGGACATCATCATCATTCCGCCCCTGCTGGCCACTATTCTAGTACAGGAAATAAAATGTTAGGTACAAAATAACAAAAATCTACACTTTGATTCACAGGAAATACTGTATAGAAACTGTATGCAAATTTGGAAACAGTTCATGAAGTAGTTTAGAAGTTATAGCAATTTTAAGTGTGCGGGCGCGATTCTACCCCCATTTTTCCGCCGTCCAAATTGCAATATATCCTGTTTTTAGCACAGAAGTTTTCACAAATGTTTTATAGCAGATACCTCAGAAAAAAAATGACTTTGCTTAGTACAACTTAGAGAGTTTGTCCAAACCACTGGAAACTCTGAAATGGCTATTCTTACTGTGCTGCAGTGCTTCAAAGTAGCCACATCATGCAAATTCGAAAGTCGCTGAATTGCAATTTGTTACAAGTTTAACACTTTATCACACACAAAAGCCATGCAAACTGAACCCCCTGAACTTACTTGATCAAAGAGTGTAAGTTGTATAGATTGAGAACACCAATTTATAACCAGATGTATCAATCATGTATGATACTATTGGCTTTCAAACTTGGAAGATATCTCATTTTGTCAGGTGCATAAAAACGTCGCAACTTTAAACTGCAATATCTCGAAAACGACTGAAGATAGAGACTTCATTCTTGTGTGTTTTGTATGTTTTTCCATTTACTTTGCAATGATACAGATCTTAAGTATGAAGCCAAAACAGGGAGATAATGAGACAGACTGAGGGAGATGAGGACGAGAGAGTGAGCAAGGAAGAGAGAGAAAGAGTAACAGACACAGAGACAGGCAGAGTGAGAGAGAGAGACACACAGAAAGAGAGACAAGAGTAAAAGAAAGAGAGAGATAACTCAGATGAAGAAAAGAAGCACGAGAGGAGTATTTGTGAAAAAAAAGTGAGGAAAAAAAAGAGCATGCAAAAGTAAGGATTCATTTCATGCTGCTTATGAGGTGGCCAACCAGCTGTGAGGCGTCATATCAGGGCTCTGTGAATTTGCCGGAGTCTATTCCCTATATAAATACCCACACACACACACACACACACACACACACACACACAAAAGATGAAGAAGAAAAGGAACGAGGAGTTCAAGGCACATTAAAACAAGTTTTCTGACATGGAAGAGGAACGCGGGGTTGGGGGTGGGACTGGATTGAGTCAGAGAGGGAGAGACAAATGAGAGAGAGAGAGAGACAAACAGACAGACAGTGAGAGACAGACAGACAGACAAAGACAGAGGGATGTCAGAACAGACGAAGAGAGAGATGTCAGAAAAGATTGCAGAAAGAGAGAGAGAAAAGGGGGAAAAAAGAGAGAAAGTCATAACAGATTTGAGAGAGAAAGAGAGAGAGAGAGAGAGAGGGAGGGAGAGGGACACAGAGAGAGAAAAAGAGGGATGATAGATTGTATAGAGGGAGGGAGGGAGGGGAAGAGAGAGAGGGAGGGGGGGGGAGAGAGAGAGAGAGAGAGAGGGAGAGACAGACAGACAGCCAGACAGAGACAGAGACAGAGACAAAGAAAGAGATGTCTGAACAGGTGGCAGACGATGGAAAGAAAGCAAAGAACTGAGCGGTCCTTACCCTCAGGGGCTTCGTGTTCTTCCTGACGAATCTGCCCATGGAGCTCCTCTCATCCCAATCTAAGCGCCCATTGCGGAAATACTTTTGTTTCCTTCAACACCGCAGGCAGGTCAAGAGGAGGAGGAGGGGGAGGAAGCACACACGCACATGCACGGGGACAGAAAAATGAAACAGCTTGGTTAGCGTGCGCATACACACATTCCATATGCACACATTCTTCAAGATGCACAAAACATGTGTACACACTTGCTGGCTCTAACTGTAGACGAAATAAAACAACAACAGACATTAGTATTTTAAGATAAAGTACAGTCAGTAATGCTACATATTGCATTTCTCCCGACATGCTGTAAGTTCAACATACACAAACAACAACAACAAAAAAAAGGAGTTTAAGAAGCTGTACTGAAATCTTTCATAATCTCCATGCAAATCTGTAAAGCAAAACGTTATCAATGCACACACAACTGTGCAGATTCTACACTTTTGAAACACCCTGAAAATCAGTTGAAAACATTCCATGGTTTGACAACACTACATCTTACTGTTTTTGCCACTTGCTGCAGAGAAATAAAAACTGTGAATTAAAGTCATCATGTGACGTTAACTTGGTTATGACAACACACAATGACCTCTTCATGATGAAATGCACGTGACCTGAAACAATGCTCATGGGACTGCACCAAGTGTATGAACAACAACGTCTGTTATTATGTTCCTTGGAGAGTTCTGCAACAGATAGGACTTGAGAAAACAAAAACGCTGCCACATTAATTCCTTTTCTATACTGTGCTTTATCCTTCTCAACTTAGTTGTAAAAGGAGACCGCTTCTTTTCCTCCAAACAAAGTAATTCTTAGGACCTAAATACTGATTTGACACTGAGTTACACCAAATAATTGCTTAACCCTTTGGACCGATGAGAGTTACACCAAGGAATTCTTCGGATCCATGGACAGAAAACAGAGTTACAAAACTGAAAAGAGTGACACCAAATAATTCTTAAGACCTAAGAACAGAAAAAGACTAATGTTGAGTAATTACCATGACCTGAGGGCTGAAAAAAGAGTTACACCAAATAATTCTTTTGACGTAATGACTGAAAAGAGAGTTACACCAAGTACTTCTTTTGACCTTAGGACTGAAAAGAGAGTTACACCAAATAATTCTTTTGACCTAGGGACTGAGAAGAGAATTACACCAAATAATTCTTTTGACCTAAAGACTGAAAAGAGAGTTACACCAACTAATTCTTTTGACCATAGGACTGAAAAGAGAGTTATACCAAGTAATTCTTTTGACCTAACGACTGAAAAGAGAGTTACACCAAGTAATTCTTGGGACCCGAGGACTGAAAGAGAACTACCCATAATTCCTAGTATCTGAGGAATGAAAGAGTTACCCTAAGTAATTTTCCTAACATGAAGACAGAAAGAGCTACACCAGGCAGTTCTTACAATCTGAGGGTGGGCGGGGCAGAAAAATACATCAAAAAAAAAGTAATGAGACCAAAAAAAAAAAAAAAAAAGAAATAAAGGATTAGACATAGAAGTACCTGTCTCCATGATTTCTTCAACTCTTTATTCTACTGTTAGCTTTAGACATTCACTCAAAACCTTGCAATTAACTGGTGAGAACAGAGAAAAAGAAAGAAAAAAAAGAGACAAGTTGTAAATTACTAGAGTGGCAAAGAATGATTAAATAAAAAAAGTAGAAGAAAAAAAAGGCATAACACCATGATCGATTTTCAATACAATCATACCCAGATCCCCATCGGTCCTTCATCTCATCAATAATGGGGAGGGGTGGGGGTGGAAAGCACCCTTCGGGCAATGTCTCTAACACTATCATAAGAAAACAGTTCCTGTATCTTCAATACCACCATTTCCTGATGCTAATGAAACACATGAAAGACCTCAACGATTTGAAAAGAGAAAAAAAAAAAGAAACCTCTACTTCGATGGCATGAACGTTGGTTTGTGACTGGGTGATATCATAAAACACACTACACGCCTGAACTGGCGCCCCTGGTCAGGAGGTGGGAAGACAAAAGGCAACTCTGTACCCCATTCCCTCCAAAATTCACAGGCAGCTACCAATTTTAGGAGAAGCAAAGCCAGCAATCCTCTTGAAGGGAGGGTGGAGGAGATGAAACCTGCCCTACACACACACACACACACACACACACACACACACAAAAGAGCGCAGTCAACATGCTCGTCTTGGCCAAACCATCATGCCCCAAACTAAGCTGATGTCAAATCATTCCGCCATGCTCAAAAAAAAAAAAAAAAAAAAAGTTCCTCAACTTAACACACAACCAGTTAACCAAGTCAAAAAAAAGTGAGAAGTCGGACATGAATGTGTCAAAACCTTTATACACCAAATAAATCAAATAAAAATTAAACCCTAAGAGCGCCATAATTCAACTTTCAAGGACCTACATAGTGCAGGTGATCAAGAACAGTTCCTGAGAGCGGAACACTAAAAAAAAAAACTCTTCAACATGAAGAGAGAAATGCAGTAACAAACCCACTTCTTTTTTTTCCATTTAAGAACCAGTGTTATGTCCACTAAGCCTGCTTAATTACAGCCAATTTTTGAGACGACAAATTGCGCGGAAGCAACTTTTGCTAGGATCCCAAACATCCTCAGCATCATAAGGATTTTTCAGGCCATGGCACAGCATGAAAAAAAAAAAAAAAAACTCAGCAAGCCGCATCCAGAATGGCAGTGCTCATCTCATTCTCACATCCCTACAACCTTCTTTCGCACGAAACACCAGTCTTAAGGACGCATCTTGTACATCCACTCTCTTTCACCCCTGAACTCCATTCCAACAGGCCACAGTCTCTATCCTGCACAGTCTTCCAGCCACATCTGCGCACACACACACACGCATCTCCCTAGCTTGGCTCGTTACACACGACTACTCACATAGAGAGAGGCTTGCAGTTCTCACGCACGTACCGCCCCGCAGGGGTCAGGGGGTCCCAGTCAAGACGGCCGTGGTAGAAATAATTGGTTCTTCGAGGAGAGAATCACACACATACAGCAGGCATGTCAACACTCAAATACCACTGGGTATAAATGACTCTCTCACTGCCAGCTGTACTCCTTAAGGAACTACACACCAACTACACGCCAACGCTCTCGCCCAAAAGACAGCTGACAGATTTGGGGGATAAAAGGATGACAGACATACACAGCTATGCTGCACAGCTAATTACCTGAGGCCAACTACTTCTAAAAAAGAAACACTTGTGATAAAACAAATGCAAAAGGACAAAAAAGAACATTGACAGCCTAGCAACCAATGAACCATCAAACTCGTTAATCAAGTAAACTACACGAAACTGCATAAGCACTGTCCTGCAGCATTACAAAATCTCTAACATAAAAAAAACGTTGCAGGTCATTTCAATTGTCAGACAGGAAACTCTATGGCCACACGGCTAGGTAAACTTTCATACCAAACTGTGAGACAGACAAAAACAACAACTAGTCGAATGGCAAAATAATTTCGTTTTTAACACAGGTGCTTTGAAACCAAATATGGACACACCAAAGTTCCTGGGAATTCGATACAGCCCCTCTCTGCGCCAGCACACACTCAACAACTAGTCGGAATGCGAAATTCTGGGAATTCGATACAGCCCATCTCTGCGCCAGCACACGAACTCAAACGAATTTCAGAGCACACTTAGTATTTAAGAACAGTATCACAGAACTTGATTCATCCGCATCCATTACCTGAAAAGGAACACCTGAAAGCAGATAGCAGAACACCAGGGTTCCATCTTCATGGGAAAATTTCTCCAAACGTAAACACCTTTTGACCATTTTGCAATGTGCTAAATTAATGGCAAAACAGCTCCAAATATATTTGAACCATTCAACAAAAACTGACTTTGACATCTCTGAAAGACAGGTGTTTTCAGAGAAGAAAAGTCCAAACTTTAATCATTAGTCAAATCACCCTCAAGCGCAAGAACTTCCAAATCAACCTGCAGGACCTACAAGGCCTGGTGTTCTTTCCTGTCAGATCTGGAAACTTACTGGCACCAACAAAGAGCAGGCAAATCCTGCTATTTGAAGTGTTTAGTTCTCACAAAGTCCTTTCCTCAGGCAAGCCAATGAAAAAGTCTATGGCGAACCGACCGAGGTCAAATGGTTCTACTAGAACCGAGGCCAAAATGACCGGCATCTGAAGAAATTTTCCCCCATGAAAATGCATCCCACAGCCGTCTCTTGTCACACCTTCACCCAGCCAGCTGCTGTGAAGGAGGAAAAACAAATTCAGTGACAGCTACATATCATGTCTGCACTGGTCCTATTCAATGTTCAATTGCAATCAACACAATTTAGACAGGTGCACAATTCCAGGTGATCTGCAATCAGAGAAACAAACACAGATTAACACAAAGAATAATGTTATGATACAAAAAAAAAAAAAAAAAAAACCTAAACCCTCATGTCATTCTGCTTCAATGAACCTTTCATGTCACCGCCAAGAACAGCGTTCAATGAAAGATTCTATTCTCACGACAAAAAGTCAAACGCCACAAAGCCAACTCCTGTAATTTGGAATATTACTCATACACAGCATCTGAAGGATGGTCACACAGAAAAGCTTCTCACACCTCATTCTCTGCACTAGTTTTGCCCATTCAAGGAATTCAACAATAAGTAAGGGTTGGGATCTTATCGATGTTGGTTGAATGGCAGTTTGCAGTTTGCAGGTATCCTTTCCTTTTTCGGCCCTTTCACTGTGGAAAACAAAGATAATGCCTTCAGACTTCCACCATGATGCCAACATTCTTCATCCAAGACGCCGACAAAGAATCAAGAGTTCTGAATGTGTCAGTGATTATTCTGCGATACTCTTTTCTTTTTCTTCTTTTCTTTTCATCAAATAATGAAGAAATCATGATTCGTAAGTGTTCACCGGACAAATTTGATGTGCTTAAATTCCTAATGAAACAAAGCGAATCGCAGTGTCTTCTGAGTGCAACATATTGTTTCATAATGTTCACATTTCTGATGAAAAACAATGAAGAATATACGAGTCTTAAGTGTCTAAAATATCACTTTGCAATACTCGAATGCTTATGTAAGAAGAAAAAGGAGACATGAATCAAGACTTTTTGAGATCATCTTAAGACTTAATGATGATAAAGAATTAATGAATCCTGAACAATGAACATGTCACGGTAAAGTAAAATAAAGAACTGACGCATCTTGAGTGCACCGCATATTTCTTGCATTTAACAAAACCATAAAAAAAAAAAAAAAAAGAAAAAAAAAAAAAAGAAACGGTCTTTCACATCCCAAATGTCGTTACCTCCTTCCCACATTCCTCAGATTAGAAAAGAACTGACAAGTCTCACATTGCCCCATACATCATTCAGATGCTCACAGTTCTTAGCCAGATGATAAACAGCAAATGACAGTGACACCGACATGTTCAGTCCAATAAGCGTAATCTTTCATGAAAGTGACACACACTGATAAAAGAAAGAATCAGTCTGGAGTATCCCAACCACGGATCACACGATGACTGCGGTCCACTTTACATCAGAAGCGGGCGGAGAGGGAGAGGGAGGAGGGGGAGAGGGGGGAGAGGGGGGAGAGGCAGGGGGTTTAGCCAGACTCACTTTGTTTTCTTGGGCCTCCTGTATGGCAGAGATCCCAGAATTCTCTCCATCATGGCTAGGTGTTCTTTGTTGTCATGTGTCTGCACACACACACACATACATGTATACATACACTTGCATGCACATGGAAGCACATGCAGCCATGTGAGAGAGAGAGAGAGTGAGAGAGAGACAGACAGACAGAGAGAGAGAGAGAGAGAGAGAGAGAGAGAGAGAAAGAGAGAGAGAGAGAGAGAGAAAGAGAGAGAGAGAGAGGAGAAAGGGAGACGCTGGACATTGCACTTCTTTCAAAAGCAAGTATGAAAAAAAATACAGCATACATTTACAGAATATACACCTGAAAGACAGTGTCTGGTGTACTTCTCAATCATGACACAGCCTATATATATAAACATTCACTCCTGGAAGAAAGTTAAGGTTAGAGACCCAGAGCCTCACAGCCATGGATGCAGTGAACTATCAGAGGTTTACCACCAGCGGGCATCATCATGGAATGGGGACCAATCTCTCTCCTTCCACCGACTACCCTTTCCTGACCTGAATCAGGCACTCACTAAAACGCTGGGTTGACAGAAAGCGTTTTCAAACCATGGCAATCTGATTCCACAAGTGGTTCAAACTCATGACCACAAGCTCTGCATGCAAACACACTAATACACCTGACCACAGAGACCACTTGCACAAGAAATGAGTCTGGATGAGAATGAAGCCATAGCACACTTCAAACAGGATTCAGACAACACAGACGGAACAGTTGACAGCTGGAAGACAAGTGTAACCGTCACAGAACTTAACATACATAATTCAGCCTGTGAGTATATATACAGGAGATGGAAACAAACTGCAGCACTGCTGCTTGAAAAAAAAAAAAAAAACACCAAAAATACAGACAGACACACATACCAAGATGCAAATTACGCTTTCTTTAAATGCACAATACGAAGCAGACAAACAACTTCTTGACAAACGTCTTTTACAGATCTCGTACAGATGTTAAAATGCACAAAGCAACACTGCATGGACGACTTAACAGCAGCACACACACAGCCTACAAGCGTACATGAACAGATATTAAAATGCACAAAACGACACTGCAGAGCTGACTTAGCAGCAGCACACATACAGCTTACAAAGACGAAAAGTAATTCATACCTGGAAGAGAGTGTAGCCGGTGTACAGCTCAAACATGATGCAGCCTACACTCCACACATCACAGGCTTTGGCCCACCCCAGCTCTGCACAAGCAGGAATTGGCAAAAAAAATAAGCGGGTCTTTTCCCTGCATTGTTTGTTCCATCCACATCACTTAAACGTCTTTTACGCACACACGCACACTTTGCCCTTTTTTGACGTTTTACTAGGACTTCAAAGCAGCAACCATACAATGCATGTTACTTAAGAAAACAAATTACGACAAGTCAGCCTCTCCCCCTTTTTTGTATCATCTCCTATCACTGCGAGATGTGTCCATCCTACCCTCATCTCTCCATAACAGAACACTCCTCACCATCTCTCTCCTTACACTGTAGCAGACACCCCCCCCCCCCCCCCCCTTCTTCCCCCCTCCCTTCACCTCCCCCTTAACTTCCCAACAACCTCCACCATCACCACAGATCTAAATGATTTCTTCTGGGGTGCAGCTGTGTGCATGCGCGCATACATACAAACATGCACAAACGTTCGCACTACCACAGGTGCACTCATTTACAACCCCCCCCCCCACCCCCCTCCCCAACACACACACACACACAACACACCACATTTGCTCTTGTCCCTCTCACACACGCTCTTAAACTCGCACAAGCATGCATGCTCGCACATACCTTCACTTGCACACACACACACACACACACACACACACACACACACACACACACACACACACACACATATCCCCAGAGACCTAGGATGACTTCAGGGGCACGGTAGTGCCGTGTGCTGACGATGGTGCTGTGGTGCTCATGGTCAAAAGTGGCGGAGCCAAAGTCGATCAGGCGGATGTCTGTACGTTTTACCCGTCGCTCATCTCGCCCTCTGAAAACAAGTAGAAAAATTACTTTGAGAATGGTACAACTGACCCGAATAATCTCCTTTTTTAAGTTTTCTTAATTTTTGTACTCCCAACTTCTTATAGAACAGGGAGTACTTTACAATGGGACCGAATAAATGCTGTCTGTGTGTCTGTCCATGGTCAAAATGTATTCCACTCACTCCAGACGAAACTTTTTCTGGGCCAATCTTTCTGAAATTTGTACGTATATTCATTATGGGTCACCGATTATGCCCAATGTTTTATTTTATCAGAATAGCCATTACTAACGGCTATAAAGGACCAAAATGGTTTTTCTTCTTTACGGAATATTTCAGAAAGTGCTTGTATTCAGATAAACTGGGAGTACGTTTATATGCTTTGCATCTTGTGTTTTTTTTTTTTTTTTTTTTTCAATGATCCCAAGTACAAATCTTCAGTGGCTCTCACTCTGCTCTGGTTGCAGCAAACAGCACACGGACTCACTGAAAGCGGATGACTGTCAGATTAACCTGGAGTTGTACTCACATTTTACAAAACAAAGATACACTGTAAATGACATTTTTAGGTAAAAAGGAACATTACTGAATGCAAAAGCATGTCAAAAGTATGATCTTTTAAACTCAATGAAAATCATGCGACGTATCAATCATAGTGACACCTACCTACCTCTCTCTCCCTCTCAGCCCCAAACCACATGCACGCATGCACACACACACACACACGCACGCACGCACACACACACACACACACACACACACACACACACACACACACACACACACACACAGGTGCCCATGCTCTTTCAAGCCCAGGAGAACACAGCTAGAGCCGCATACCTTACACACACACACAAAACACACACACGCAACACAGGCAGGCAGGCAGACAGACAGACAGACACACACACACGCACACACACACACACACACACACACACACACACTCACACAGAGTATCCACGGTTTTTCAAGCTCCAGAAAAGACAAGGAGAGGCGCACCATACCTTTTTTGTGTTGTACATGGTGTCAAAGTCGGACTCCACAAAGAGGATGTTTCTCTGGTTTCAGGTCGGTGTGGGTGAGCTGGTTTTCATGGAGGACTGCAGACAGAAGGCAGCTTTAGAGAATTCAGTCATCCACTCTCTTCCTTCACTCAACGTTCATTTGCTGGCTGGACTGGCTTTGTGAGTTCATTCTATCCACAGTACATTTACTTACTCATTCATCTGAATTCATGGACTGTTTACTTGCTCTGTGACACGCAACACTCTTTGTGTTCATACTTTATGAATTCATCGATCCCATTTTCACTTCCACCATGGAAGTTGCATTTCAGATCTGCCGCATCTGCTAGTTTTCACTTAGTTCTCACATCACGGAAGTTGCATTTCAGCCGGATCTGCTAGTTTGTCTGTCAGTCTGTCAACAGTATTACTCTAAACCTGCAGAACTGGTTTTCAACAAAACTTGGTGGAAGGATGGAAAACAGGTTGGGGGACCAAGCCTCTGGTTTTGGGGCAGATCTCGATCAAAGGTGGACGCAGGATCTTAACAGAGGTCTGTGCCATAGCAGAACTGCGTCATTTAATAATCACCTGTTGTACAATGCAGGATCTTAACTTGACAGAGGTCTGTGCCATAGCAGAACTGCGTCATTTCTAATCACCTGTTGTACAATGCAGGATCTTAACAGAGGTCTGTGCCATAGCAGAACTGCGTCATTTCTAATCACCTGTTGTACAATGCAGGATCTTAACAGAGGTCTGTGCCATAGCAGAACTGCGTCATTTCTAATCACCTGTTGTACAATGCAGGATCTTAACAGAGGTCTGTGCCATAGCAGAACTGCGTCATTTCTAATCACCTGTTGTACAATGCAGGATCTTAACAGAGGTCTGTGCCATAGCAGAACTGCGTCATTTCTAATCACCTGTTGTACAATGCAGGATCTTAACAGAGGTCTGTGCCATAGCAGAACTGCATCATTTCTAATCACCTGTTGTACAATGCAGGATCTTAACAGAGGTCTGTGCCATAGCAGAACTGCATCATTTCTAATCACCTGTTGTACAATGCAGGATCTTAACAGAGGTCTGTGCCATAGCAGAACTGTGTCATTTCTAATCACCAGTTGCACAACGCAACTGCGAACATGAGAAAACAAGACAACAACCTTCATCATCGTAAGTCAAGTACAAAGACACACTGTAACAGCTGACAACATACCTGAGCTAGTTCATAATGCATGTCAACCTCTAGTTCATAATGCATGTCAACCTGCTGAGCCACACCAACACAGGACACAAACAAAATCACGAGCTAGTGTCTGTCGACGTTTTGTACAAAAAAGATATTCAATGAATAAAGACCTCACTCACCATCATCATTATCTGTATAGTAAGACTTCTAGTTAACAGCTACCTGAACAGGTATGTGTCAATCTTTTGAACAATATGACACATGACAAAGAAAGACTGCAATCATCATCATCGAAGTACGAAGACATTTGGTGTGATAGGAGAGGTGGTATACTTTGTGTTAAACTTTTTTTTTTTTTTACAATGAAACACCTGACAAAAACCAGACTATATAAACTTCATCATCATCATCAAAAACAAACAAAAAATACACAGACTCACAGTTAATGGTGTAAAAGAAGTGGTCATTATAAAATTTGTTTCTACCTTCTGTACTACACATAGGAAAACACCACAATCTTCATCATCACTGTCATCCAAAAAAAAAAAGACTCACAGTTGACGGCATAGCAGAGCTGGTATGATATGTGTCGAACTTGTTCAATGGGATATGCGACATAGTTGTTTCCTTCTGCAAGCACATAAACACAATGAATGGATCTCCCATTATTTCACCCTTTGGATTACTACTCTACCCACCCACAATTTATAGTTGACTCATTAACAGTTGACAACCAATCCATATGTATCTGTCAGTTGACAGTCATTCTATGTAGACAGACAGGTAGAGAGAAAGAGATGCACAATAAAAAGATTTATCAACACAGCAGACATGCTGCCTGCACGCACACATCCACAGAAATACACACACCTCTAACACTTTAACACACACACACAGTATACACACACACACACACACACACACACACACACACACACACACACATTTAACACAAATGCACCTTACATACTTTCACACACACACACACACACACAATTTAAACACAAACGTACCTCACACACACACACACACACACACACACACACACACACACATTCAACACAAATGCACCTTACATACTTTCACACATACACAGATGCGCGCACACACACACACACACACACACACACACACACACACACACACACTCCTCTCTTCGCCTCCGACAAGACACACTCTCTAAGAGTTCTATAAATACCACTGCCAGAAGATACAGCTTTAAGGAACCATCTGTCACTTGTACTTATTCTCCCTTTTTTTATGCGTTATTCTCCCTTTTTTTTTTGTGCCTTCTCTCTTCCTCTCCCCCATCACTGTATGTTTTTCCTTTCCCTTTCTCTTTCTCAACTCTAAAGCCCACTCTCCCATCACAAGAGACCCCAACCCCATCCCCTCTTCCACCCCTCTCCTCTCTCTCCCACTTCCTGTCTCTCTCTGCCTTTGTCCGGCTCTCGGTTTCTTCTTTTATTCTTATATCACTCTCTCTCTCTCCATCCTCTCTCACTCTCTCTTTCATATCTGTTCAACTTCTCCTCACAGACACAGACACATCATCCCCCAACCCCACCCCTAAACTCCTTGTTCTCTGAGCTGGTGTCTGGCTGCAGCAATAAACACCTCCCCCTGAATGCTGACAAAAAAAAAAAAAAAAAAAAAACCCACAAGATTCCACAGGGCTTCTGATAAACAACTGATCTCTGTGGTATACTCTACGAACCAAGGGAAAAGACAGAGAGAGAGAGAAAGAAAGAGTGAGAGAGAGAGGGAGAGAAAGAGGGAGAGAAAGAGAGAGTGAGAGAGAGAAGAAAAGAGGGAGAAAGAGAGAAAGGGAGAATGATGAGAAGAGAAGGAGAGAGAGAGAGAGAGAGGAGAGAGAGAGAGAGGCACAGACAGACAGAGAGAGAGAGAGAGAGAGAGAGAGAGAGAGATCAGTCACAGAGGAGAAAACAGAAGACACATGTTCTGTGGATGCAGCATCTACTGTTGAAAAAGGTGACTACTACCTTACAGAACAGCCAGAAAAAGACTTTTCTAAACGATGCATCAGGAACCACGTTTGGGCTGATAACACAGCGCGCGTGCGCGCACACACACACACACACACACATGCACACGCACACACACACACACGCGCACGCAAAGATACACGCATACACACACAGAATCCACCAACCAACCAAAGAAAAAACACATTTGTATTTAAATACACACACCGTTAAACCACTCTGTTTTTTTTTTTTTTTCCTCTTTACATGTGACAGAACAGAAATGTAAACTACAATTCTGCCCACTCTGCTGACACGAAAATCCAACTATCAGAAGCTGAAACACCAAACCCTTACCTTCCCGTTCCCTCCCCAAAATTCCCCTCTCTCAAACCTCAACTGGGGAAACCACTGCACTTACTCCTCATTGACCCTATTGATAAA
>JADBJO010000593.1:132500-142500 GCA_016801955.1 Conus betulinus
ACTGAGGCTGAGCAAAATACTGACAGGATTGTCTTTTCATGTTGCCATAGCCCAGCCTACCCCTGCTAAGTGCCTAATCAGGATTCCAACTGTAACAGGATCCCCCCTAGTTCAGCGTTTGGATACAGAATGAAAGGAAGCGGCTTTATGCTATAGACCGCACATCATGAACGAGACGAGAGTATGAAGCATCTGCTACTATAGTTAAAGTCAGGAAAATTTGGCTAAACAGAACGAACAAACAGGCTACAGCTTGTATACATGTAACATGGGACAGCATTTTGAGATAAAACAAAAACCACATCATAAAGACAGGGAGGCTTCTTCACTGCAAAGACCTTTATTCAGGGGCTTACCTGTAGACTAAGACATTCTTTTAATTATAAGAACCTACCCTTTTGTAACAGACAGCAAGAAAATGTTCCAGGTGAGAGGGGGAAGTAGGAGGGGGGGGGGGGGGGGGAGCACTTTAACAAGAGGAACCTTTGAAGTGATAGTTTTCACAGAGTTTTGCCACACATTATGTGATCTTGTAAATTCATCTGTAACCATGCTCCACAGCTGCTACTGCGAGCTAGAGGAGACAGCAAACAGCACCAGTCGCCACCCAGACTGATGTCTTCTCCTAGTCTGCCAATGCCAAGAACACGAGGGCTTTACTTCTCATGTTCGCATACTTTGTGTCATCACTCTGACCCCATATCTCTGACATGGGAGTGAGTCAGTACACGGTGCTGGCAAGCAGCAGCCTCTCCACCGCTGCAAGCTATCAGACGTCCTAGGCTGCACGCCCTAGACTGCAAGTTATCAGACACCCTAGGCTGCAAGCTATCAGACGTCCTAGGCTGCACGCCCTAGACTGCAAGTTATCAGACACCCTAGGCTGCAAACTATTAGATGCCCTAGGCTGCAAGCTATTAGACACCCTAGGCTGCAAGCTATCAGACGTCCTAGGCTGCACGCCCTAGACTGCAAGTTATCAGATGCCCTAGGCTGCAAACTATTAGATGCCCTAGGCTGCAAGCTATTAGACACCCTAGGCTGCAAGCTATCAGACGTCCTAGGCTGCACGCCCTAGCTGCAAGCCCTGGGTGAAAGCTATCAGATGCTCTTGGCTGTGAGCAAGCAATCAGCCATCACACAGACACCCTACGCTGCAAGCCATCACTATCAGACACCCTACGCTGCAAGCTATCACTATCAGACACCCTACGCTGCAACGCTATTAGCTATCACTATCAGACACCCTACGCTGCAAGCTAAGCTATCAGACACCCTACGCTGCAAGCTATCACTATCGCTGACTACCCTATCATGCTGCAAGCTGCAAGCTATTACTATCAGACACCCTACGCTGCAAGCTATCACAGACACCCTACGCTGCAAGCTATCACTATCAGACACCCTACGCTGCAAGCTATCACTATCAGACACCCTACGCTGCAAGCTATCACTATCACACACCCTACGCTGCAAGCTATCACTACGCTGCAAGCTATCACTATCAGACACCCTACTCTGCAAGCTATCATTATCACACACCCTACGCTGCAAGCTATCATTATCAGACACCCTAGGCTGCAAGCTATCACTGTCAGACATCCTACGCTGCAAGCTATCACTATCAGACACCCCAAACTGCAAGTTATCACTATCAGACACACTAGGCGACAAGCTATCAGACACCCTACACTGCAAGCTTGCAAGCTATCACTATCAGACACCTTACGCTGCAAGCTATCAGACACCCTAGGCTGCAAGCTATCACTATCAGACACCCTACGCTGCAAGCTATCAGACACCCTAGGCTGCAAGCTATCACTATCAGACACCCTAGGCTGCAAGCTATCAGACACTCTACGCTGCAAGCTATCACTACCAGACACCCTACGCTGCAAGCTATAAAACACCCTAAGCTGCAAGCTATCACTATCAGACACCCTACGCTGCAAGCTATCAGACACCCTAGGCCTGCAAGCTATCACTATCACACACCCTACGCTGCAAGCTACCACTATCAGACACCCTAGGCTGCAAGCTATCACTATCAGACACCCTACGCTGCAAGCTATCACTATCAGACACCCTACGCTGCAAGCTATCACTATCAGACACCCTAGGCTGCAAGCTATCACTATCAGACACCCTACGCTGCAAGCTATCACTATCAGACACCCTAGGCTGCAAGCTATCACTATCAGACACCCTACATTGCAAGCTATAAGACACCCTAAGCTGCAAGCTATCACTATCAGACACCCTACGCTGCAAGCTATCACTATCAGACACCCTACGCTGCAAGCTATCACTATCAGACACCCTACGCTGCAAGCTATCACTATCAGACACCCTACGCTGCAAGCTATCACTATCAGACACCCTACGCTGCAAGCTATCACTATCTGACACCCTACACTGCAAGCTACAAGACACCCTAGGCTGCAAGCTATCATACACCCTAGGCTCCAAGCTATCAGACACCCTACGCTGCAAACTATCAGACACCCTACACTGCAAACTATCACTATCAGACACCTTACGCTGCAAGCCATCACTATCAGACACCCTACGCTGCAAGCTATCACTATCAGACACCCTACGCTGCAAGCTATCACTATCAGACACCCTAGGCTGCAAGCTATCAGACACACTCTACGCTGCAAACTATCAGACACACCTACGCTGCAAGCTATCACTATCAGACACCTTACGCTGCAAGCTATCAGACACCCTAGGCTGCAAGCTATCAGACACCCTAGGCTGCAAGCTATCAGACACCCTAGGCTGCAAGCTATCAGACACCCTAGGCTGCAAGCTATCAGACACCCTAGGCTGCAAGCTATCACTATCAGACACCTACACTGCAAGCTATCAGACACCCTATGCTGCAAGCTATCAGACACCCTAAACTGCAAGCTATCAGACACCCTAGACTGCAAGCTATCAGACACCCTAGGCTGCAAGCTATCAGACGCCAAGGCTGCAAGCTATCGGACACCTTACACCCAAGGCTGCAAGCTATCGGACACCCTAGGCTGCAAGCTATCAGACACCCTAGGCTGCAAGCTATCAGACGCCCTAGGCTGCAAGCTATCAAGACACCCTAGGCTGAAAGCTATCAGACACACTAGGCTGAAAGCTATCAAGACGCCCTGGGATGCAAGCTATCAGACGCCCTGGGATGCAAGCTATTAGACACCCTGGGCTGCAAGCTATCAGATGCCCTAGGCTGCAAGCTATCAGATGCCCTAGGCCGGAAGCAATCAGACGTCCAAGGCCGTAACAAGCTATCAATGCCCTAGGCTTGCCTGGTATGTACGTATGTATCAAGGCTATCAGTCCTGTGTCAATTTATGGGATACAGTTTGAGGGCAGCAGATCCCAGGGCAGACTGCAGATGACCTGGTCAAGCACAGAGAAAGAGTGGAACTGTAAAAAAAAAAAAAAAGGCCTCTCTTTGCTGCATGTGACAAGGGAGGTAACCCAGCGGGTCAATTGTCTGTCCTTATCCCACCGCGTCCTCATGTTCTATTTTGATGATGATGATGATGATGATGATGATGATGATGATGATGATGATGATGATGATGATGATGATGTGTGTGTGTGTGTGTGTGTGTGTGTGTGTGTGTGTGTGTGTGTGTGTGTGTGTGTGTGTGTGTGTGAGAGTGTGTGTGTGTGTGTGTGTGTGTGTGAGAGTGTGTGTGTGTGAGAGTGTGTGTGTGTGTGTGTGTGTGTGTGTGTGTGTGTGTGTGTGTGTGTGTGTGTGTGTGTGTGTGTGTGTGTGTGTGTGTGTGTGCGTGAGAGAGAGAGAGAGTGTGTGTGTGTGTGTGTGTGTGTGTGTGTGTGTGTGTGTGTGTGTGTGTGTGTGTGTGTTTGTCAGTACAACACTATGTTAATCTGACAGTAAATGGTTTCAGTCAGTCAGTCAGTCAGTGTGTGTATGTGTGAGTGTGTGTGTGTGTGTGTGTGTGTGTGTGTGTGTGTGTGTGTGCGCGCGCGCCCGTGTGTGTGCATGTGTGCGTGAATGACAAAAAAGAGACAAGGACAGACACACGAGACAGAGAGAATGAGAGAGAGAGAGAGTGAGTAAGTGAGTGTGAGTGTGTGTGAGCGAAGAAATGAGACTGAGTGTGAGTGTGCATGTGTGTTTGTGCGCAAACATATATGAATGTGTGTGAATGAACGAGAGTGTGCGCGCATAAAATAGAAAGAGAGAGTGAGAGACAGACAGAGACAGCGACAGAGACAGGGACAGACAGAAAGAGACAGCGAGAGGTGGAGAGAGAGAGAGGAGAGAGGGAGAGAGAGAGGGAGAAAAAAGTGGTATAATTATGTTAGACAGACAAACAGACAGAGAGATTGGGTGTGCGCCCGCTTTGTAGGCATCCACACAAAAAAAGCGTCATGAAAAATATGCAAGCATACGTATGCGCATCTGAGGATATGATCTGCACACATCTATCCTTGTTTTTTTATTCCCCCCCTAGGGCTTTTGATGGATCTTTTCTTCTGAAATGGGCCCTCAGATGTTGCCGGCCTAAGCTGAAACATTCACAGTGACCCAGCCCAAGACAAAGTCAATGTAAACTCCTGCACACTTTGTTCCCACCAGTAACTGAAACCACAAACTCCAGAGCTCTAACATACCCCACCACCCAAACCAGTCAGCCATTGCGCATGTGCCTGCGTGCACGCATGCACGTGCGTGCATTCACACTTACTATGCACACACGTATGCACGCACGCATGCAACCACCCACCCACACACACACACACTTACGCAATCATACACAAGTGTGCCTGAGGGCAAGCATACAAGCCCACCCATCCCCCCCCACCCACGTCACATACCAACACAAACTATCTATCACTTGCTTGTCAAAGTCAGATTCATACAGCCCAAGAATTTTTTTTTTTGGTACCCTTCTTATTTTTCTCTCTTGACACCCCAGAAACCCTCTCCTACCCTTCACGCCAACAATAACACCCCTTTATGACTCTGTGCCAAACGCAGCCGTTAGGGACACCACACATGTGTGAGAACAAAACCCAACGCAAGATGTCATCCGAACTCTGAACGCACTTTCCCGGAATAACAAAAGAAGATGAAGTGTCCTGAACCCTGCATGCTCTTCTGTAGATCAATCAACTTAAAAACAAATAAACAAAAACAAAAAAAAAAGAAGAGTGCAACAATAAAAGAAGACCGACTCTAACTGGAGTCAAGTCGTACAGTTGACATGGTTCAGACATGTATCTTTTCCAAAGTTAGTTAGACTACTGACAACCAGGCAGCAGGCCTTCAATCACACACAGGTGCTCAAGGGGAGGGAGGCTGGCGATGGGGGTTGGGGAGGGGGAGGGGGGTTTGCAGGGGACAGACTATGTGGATTACAGTTCACAGCCTCTCCAGCCCTTCTCCCCTTCCCAAAAGGAGGGGAAAAAAAGTTGTAGCATTTGTGTCTGCATTTCACTAAAAACCTTGTGACTGCGTCGGGTTTCAGTGGCTGGATATTGCACTGCCCCTTTGTTTAGTGTTTAGGTCTCTGGGTTTCACGTGTCTGGATCATCTCCCTTGACTGTGCCAATCATACCCCCCCCCCCCCCCCCCCCCCCCCCCCCCCCCCCTCCCCATCCTAACACCTCCAGCTCCCCCATCTTCTCCTATGTATCACTTCTTATATGAAGCATTCTGGGTGTAGGACTGCTGGGGAGATGGGCACACAGACTACAGGCTGCATTTGGAGCTGTACACTTTCAACCATGGTCTCCAAGTTTTGTGAACCACTGTACCCCAAACTACTGTCTAGCCCCATGCAGAATGTGTTTTCATGAATGATAACAAATAAGCAACAACAACAAAAAGAAAATATTTCTTTCACAGCAGTTTCGCAATATAAGGAATTCCTTCTAATTCATGGTATCTTTTACACATGTGCTCTAGAGCAGCTGACCACGAGAGGCCTTATCAAGGCTGAGTGTATTCAAAGGAAAACAGTGCCAACTGCAACCCAAGGGTCAAATTCCAAATGACATTCACTGAGAAAAAAAAGGACTCACCAAAAACATCTCTTCATGCGTGAGTCATCAACTTTCTTTATTCAATGGTGTCTGTGCTAATAAATAATCGACATGACACTCAATTTATTCTGTTTCTATCATCGCAGCCTATTGTCAGTCACACACAAGTAAAGTGCAAGAAAAATGTAATCCTTTTAAGCTTGCTCTGGGGTCAAATCATATGGCGACTGCAGGAGAGAAGGTACCCGTTCGAAATGCCATGATCTAAATGGTCAACTCTTCAGAAATACCAGCCGCCATGGTGAAGTGGCTAGCGTCGCAGACTCCCGGCTGGGAGGTCGTGGGTTCGAATTCCATCAGAGTCATGTGGGTTTTTCTGCCCCGACCGGCTCCTACCCAGAGTTGAGTTTGCTGCGGACTCAGCTGGGAAGACTGGGACCACACAGTCGAGTTTCATCCACTTAATGGATGTGTTTCTGACATGTTGTTCAAATTTCCTGACCAACACTGCATGTGCCTGTATTCCTCGCGCCGCCTGGTTGACTCCAGGATATATTATGAAAGAAAGCATAGAGTACAG
Source organism: Conus betulinus (assembly GCA_016801955.1). Taxonomy (NCBI): domain Eukaryota; kingdom Metazoa; phylum Mollusca; class Gastropoda; order Neogastropoda; family Conidae; genus Conus; species Conus betulinus. The sequence goes on from JADBJO010000593.1 coordinate 139,105, forward strand.
ACCTGTCATGTAGTCTCAGACCAAAATGGAAATCCGTAGCATCATCTTAATCATCCTCACTCTCATCATCATCAAAAACAAAACAACAACAACAACAACAAATTAAAAAACTAACTCCTCAGAAATAACCACTGAAGAAAGAGATACAGTAGACTGAACTTTGTCAACAAGGGGAACATGGCAGATCTGTACACACACACAGAAGGAAACCAGACACAAAATAAGAAAAACTGATCACACAAAGAAACAGACTGCCTCAGGGAAGAGACGTTTCACACAGGAGGCAAATGAACATTGATTTTTTTTTTTTTTTTCACAAGTGTGAATACACATGAACCATGCAAGCACAAAACACACACACACACACACACACACACACACACACACACACACACACAAACACTGTCACACAGACACACACACACTCACACTCACGCACACACACACACACACACACACACACACGCAGACACAGACACACACACACACTGATGACAATACATACTTTTTCAGGTCCTTGCATTCTGCAACTTTGCCAAAGGTCCCTTCACCAAGAGTAGACACAATTTCGTCTGCAGAAAAGTACAAAAATTCCAGATACACATCAACTTCCTTGACATCCATCTCACTACTATTATACAGATCTCAATAACATCGATTACTGTTCCAGATCTCAACACCAGAACATGAGAAACTGTTCGCAAAATATGAATTATCTGGCTCACTATATATTTTTCTCCTACAAGTCACATCTTTCAAAGTTCTCAGCTCTCACACACACACACACACACACACACACACACACACACACACACACACACACAAACATACACACAGATGACAATAATAGACAATATGCCTATCACTTTGAAAGAAGAACTCTGACAAAAAAGCCCATGTTAAAAAAAAAAGAAAGAACACTAAGGCAGCTCATGTACATACTGGGCTCAAGGATATCAGAAAAAAAAGTTATTCTATTGAATCCTAAATCCACATTACCACAAACCACAGACAGTAATTATTCAAACACATCCAATTAATACAAAACACGTTCTTTGACAGAAAGAAAAGAAAAGAGAAACAAGAGACTTAAAAAAGTTACGGATACATGGAAGGGATCACTCAATCCAAGACGACGACACGAAAAAGGTAAAAAAAAAAAAAAAAAAAAATTTAAAAAAAAAAAGGAAAAAAAAATACTGAAGAAGGCATGTACATCGAGACTGCAGCACGTCGCCTGGGTGATAGATCAGGTGACCGTCGGCATCGTCTTCCACGTTGGCCTTGCGTTCTTCGGCCGCCTGCAGGTAGGCAGTAGCAGTAGGTCCAGGCCAAATCCATTCCCCCCCATCAAACCGATCCCATCACGCCAAACCCAGTTCCCGTTCATCATCACACGGAACATCCATCCAAGGCCGACCAGCCAGGGCAGACCATCGTTTTGCAAAGTTGTCCAAAGCGGCAGTGGTGATGATGGTGGTGGTGGTGGTGGTGGTATGTGGTGATGCGGACGTAGGTTCAGAGTTTGAGTGGCAGCGAGGGGCGGGCCAAATATGTGCGATACAGACACAGGCATGGGCATTGACTAAAGGGCAAGATCAGAAGGCTCATTCATCTATTTATAAACAGTACAGAGGATGATGACAGTGGCTGTATGGTGTATACAAACAGGTGAGAGACCAGGCCCAGGTGCTATGATACTCTCCCCCTTTTAGCTCTTTTACGCCTCTTCAGTCACGTTCTCATCTCACGTTCATGCCGGCAGACATACAGTAAAATAACAGGAGACAGACACACTCATGTTGCGGATACACAGGCTAACACGCTAACACAACAGAAACCACTGTTACAGAAACCACTATATAACAGACATGAGAACAAAACAGCTATACGAGCCAGCCAGTTGTTAATAGTACTTACAACACGAACAGAACCAGAAAACACCACATGTGAGCCATATGGGCACACACACACACACACACACACACACACACACACACACACATCAAATCACATATGGCTTCACAAAGTTACACATCAAACCAACACACATACTTGATAAAAAAAAAAAAGGCACCCACTCCAACAAATACCACCACCATTCCACTATCCTGACACTCTCTTCCATCCAATCAGTGTGCATGCAGGCATGACAAGTCACACGAGATACAACAGATCTTCAGACAAAGACAAAACAATGAAGACTTTTAGTTTCATTCTTACTTCTTCTAAACCATGACAAAACACTGTCAGCAGTGGATTATGTTACAATCATGATGTAACAATGACTATGTAACTGTCAGAATGTGACTAATGATGTCACAATGAATGTCAAAATGTTTGAGTGATGATGTCACAACATGCATTAACAAAAAATGTAACAAAGATGATGTCACAGTGAATGAGAAGATGTCACAACGATGTCACTAAGACTATGATGAATGACCTACTTTCGTGTTATACAACAACACTCTTTTTTTCCTTCAAATAGAGACTTTGATAGAAGCAAGTCCGAACAGATGGTGTTTGGATATCTATGGGGTACAAACGCATTGCTTTTAAGTTCTTAACAAAAACAAAACAAAACAACCCCAAAGTTCATAGCTATTTTAGACTTTTCCACACAATAACCTGATCATGAGTTCATGGGTTGATCACATATCGAAAAGACATTTGTCTGTCCCTGTCAGTCAGGAGTTTCTCCAGAAATTATCTACTGGAGAGGTGGAGTACCTCGAACAGACAAGGGCTAAAAAGGGAGGGGGGCATATTACATTTATTTTGCTTTGAAAAAAAAAAAATGAGAGGTGAAAAGCAGGAGTTATATTGGAAAAAGGTCTTCACAGGTAGGTTTACTGTAACACTGGGTTAAATGTACCGCACTTTACAGTGATGAGTTCTCTCGTTTTTTTTCTTCTCCCTCTTTAGTTGCTACACTTTTAAATGAAACTGTCATTTTTCTACGAACTTGTGCGGGTCTGACAAACAACTTTTGCTCTCTCCATTAAGCGTTTCTCTTCTGCCTATCAACTAATTTTCATGATTAAATTTGGGCCTTCATGCACCCAGTTGTGTCCCCTTCCCCTCTTGTACCCCTTATGCACGCCGCCACTCTTGCACACACACACACACACACTTACACACACACACACATGCATGCACACACACACACGCATGCGTGCACACACACACACACACACACACACACACACACACACACACACACATGCGTGCACACACACACACACATGCGTGCACACACACACACACACACACACACACACACACACACACACACACACACACAATCAATCCTCTCCCAGTTTAATCATCATCCCCCAAACCTCCCGGCCACTCCCTTTCCCCAACACACATACCGAGAGAGAGAAAGAGAGA
>JADBJO010000593.1:147500-152500 GCA_016801955.1 Conus betulinus
ATTTCCTTGAGGTTTTAGAATCTCTCTCTCTCTTTCTCTCTCATATGTGTGCGCGCGCGCGCGCACACACACACACACACACACACACACACACACACACACACACACACACACACACAGCCTCCTGAAATCAAATTACCAAATCCACTGACAACAAGCAAAGAGAAAAGGAGCAACCAAGTCTTGGATATATTATAACATATAGGTATTCCATTTACTTTATGCATAAGAATCAGCATAGTCATCATATGTATATATGCATAAATTCATGCTCTTGAGTTTAAATTCTTACTCCAAGTAGTAATTACAGAGTGTGAATTCCTCCATTCTTCAATGCCTTCAGGCTTGGGTTAAGACCAACAGATGGTGCTCTTGGGATTGAAACGCCATCTACCACCATCTCTGCAGAGTGACTCCAAAAAACAAAACAGCGGTGACTAGATTTCTGACCCATTTCCACAAAAATCACCCTAAAGTCAAACAGGCCCACCTGTCTCAGCAACCTGGCAACAGGGGGCTGGGGAAGAGAGACTGAACAATTTACTGTGCAAAAATACCTTTATGCATGCCTCCTGTGCCACCTGCGGAACTTACCACCTAGATAAGATTGAATGATTTTCAAAGCTTAAAGTCTTTTACAGCTGAACACTCTGAATGATATACTGCCATACTACCGTCACCAGCATCATAACGAAGAACAGTACGCATTTTATTTGCATTTTATGTGTTCAGGCAATGCATTTAACGTCCTCAGTTGTCGTGCCAGGTTTGGGAACCAGTGGGCAACACTGGAGTGGGATCTACAGGCATGGACACACTACCCAGCATAATCTAATCCACTACCCAGCATAATCTAATCCACTACCCAGCATAATCTAATCCCTACCCAGCATAATCCAATCCACTACCCAGCATAATCTATCCACTACCCCATAATCTAATCCACTACCCAGCATAATCTAATCCACTACCCAGCATAATCTAATCTCTTACTTTTGTTGTCTTAAAATGCAAGCGTAATGACACTTCTCTTCCATTTTCACTGCAATACTCCTAGTTCTACAGAATTAGCCATTTTTGATGTCTCAAAATGGCAAGCGTAAGCATATTCCTGCTCCCTTTTAACTGCATTGTTCCTAGTTTTGAGGAACTAGCAAGATCTTCATTGGGCAGAAACATCCCGTCCAGGGTGGTTTTATGGGAACAAGTCCCATCTTTACGAAATCTTGTCTGCTATACAACATCTGGCTCATGCTGGCTCATACTACCAGCGTGACTTCCTTCTTCCATAGCAGTGACAAGAGCTGCGGCCTGTGTACTGCACACATCAGGAAAACAAGTCAGACTACTCTTAGCACAGACACACGACTCTCCTGTCTTGGATCAACAATGAGACAACTCTCAACACAGACATTAAGGGAGTCTGTCTGGGCGCAATATCGTCATGAATCTCGGCACGCGTATGACTATAGAACTGTCTGGGAGCAACTTTTTTCACCCTCCTTTTATCCCCCCTCCCCCCTAAGAACAAAGTGAGACATTTGGTCCATAAACACAAGTCTTGAAGGCTGCAAGGCTCAGAGGATATGTGTCATCTCACTATACGTCCAGTCTTCCTTCATGAACATGAAGATGTGAGACTTGTTACAAGTCTCCAATCCATAGATCCCTCTCTGAGAACAAACTGTTGCAAACCCTATTCTCAACATTGACCGAGGCCGGCCTATCCTAGACACTTACTTTAAAGTGACTTTATAAACATTCCACTCCAAAGCATCGTCATCCCCTGTGCACTCTTTCTTCTTTTTCCATGCCAGATGTTCTGTGCTCAGTGTGCTCTGGTTGAAACCCAGTCTACCAGTCTGTGCAGTTTCCCTTCTAGTATCAAATCACCACACCAAAGCCTCCTCTCAACAACTGGGGGGGGGGGGGGGGGGGGAGTGTGACCGACTTTGTCCGACTCCACAAAGATTATATTAGTGAAATCGAGGAAGCCAATCCTGTACTATTTTTACTTTCTCTTCAGCTTCCTTGTGATGTTTCATCATGCCCCATGGATCGTCTCCAGTTCAATGATCACAAACATTAAAAACAAAACAAAACAAAAACAAAAAACTGGCTCCTGAATGGGCTATGGCCTCCATCTCCTCCTGCCCCCCCCCCCCCCCCTTCTCAATCCACTTCTGCTCCTCTCCTTCTTGTTCTTCTTCCTCCCCTTACCCCCCACCCCCCCCCCCACCTTTCTCAATCACCCCACCCAATGCCCCTCATCCACCACGTAAAAAAAACATCCCCCCAGCTTTTAAAACCCATTTCTGCAATGGCAGTTACGCAAGATGCACTTCGTCCCCTTTTCCCGCTCTTTTATCATGCACACGATCTACACCCTCCTCCTTCACTGTGTCTCAGAAACTGAACAACAACTGATGAGCCATTACCGTAAATCACACCCCTGTAAGAATGAGTGAATTACTGAGGATTAAGCTGTTCTACAATTGTACAAAAACATGATTTTTTCCTTTTTCCCCCCTTTTTTCTGTCTTCACCATCAGACCATCAGCACCTTCCCCTCCCCACTAAATGAAACAATGCTTTTACAAACTTTCTCCCATTAGTCTTGGAGGGGGGGGGGGGGGGGGATTGCACACACACACACACACACACACACACACACACACACACACACACAGCAGTCAGGTTGCTAAACTTGCAGAGACTGTCAGAATCCCAAAACAGTAGGGGAACTCAAAATCCCAAAACCATAAAGATGATCAGAATCCCACAGCACAAGTGGAAAAATAATCCCAAACTTTTTGAGATAGTCAGAATCCTCTTACAACATCAGAGCAGTCAGAAATATCCCATCAAACGTAGTACTCAGAATCCAAATCCAGTGGAGGCAGTAAGAATCCAACACTTGAAGAGGTGGGCAGAAACTAGCACCAAGAGTGATAATCCAACACCAGCCGGGGATCCCAGATAGCCAGTATCCCAAGCTAGAAGGAGAGGTCAGATCAGTGAAGGAGATCATGCTGCCATGCTAATATTCCAAATCCTTAGAACTCTGAATGCCCAACACCTGTTGCAGCAATAGTTCTCTCTGTCTCTGTCTGTCTGTCTCTCTCCCCTTCATTTTTCCTTCTACTCCTGTCTCATCTTCTGCACTCCCCTCCATGGTGTTACTGACATGAAGTTCCAGCCACCTCAAAGGCCTGTCCTGTCACAGACCCAGCAACAGCTGTCCACTGGATGTCAGGTTACCCTGAGGCAACCCAGGGAAGATACTGCATGCGCCGCTGCATTTATCTCTTGGATCATGTCTGTTCTGATCCGACACATGCTTAGCATCGTAGCTTCAGTCTTGAAGTATCATCAACACATGCTGTTTACTTGTATCGATTATCACTCCTAAGACTCAGTTCACAGCTCTAGAAATAGAACACATTTGAAACCTTCTCAAGAGCTTTCAACAGAGAGATCCAGCACAAGAAACATGAGGAGCAAGGAAATGATCACACATCAATCAAGAGCAAACTCAAACTCCCAACAACCTGAATCTGAATCCTGAATTCAGAGTGGATGGATGCACTGCGAGGCTTCAGACCTGCCACTAAGATTACAATCAACATACCATCGCCTCCAGAGTCGATCAATTCCTAATTCTGGATCACACATTCCCAAAGAACCATGGGAACTTGAACCAAGCAGAGAAACATAATCACAGACAGGGGCATAAAAGGCAGTTGTACAGTTGGATCAGTTCAAGGTGCACTAGTGACGTGACCTAACAGGAATGCAAGGCCTCCTCTGGTGGGTTGCCCAATGATGACCTGTCCTGATAGCTAGCTCTTCCAGGACAGCAGATGCTGAGGCTGTGACAGGATAAGCCAGAGTGCAACGGAGTATGGGAGTAACCGAAATCGAAAGGCACCGGAGATACATAATATCAGTGAGAGGACAGGAAGATGAAACTCAAAAGAAAATGAACAACAACAACAACAACAACAAAACCAACAACAAGCAAACAAAAACAGAAAAAATTTCGGGTAAGCAGCAAGTTCACAACCCATCAATAACTCTGCAAATAGGGAAAATTATCTGTATCCCTAAACCAGAACTATTTCCATGCTGTTCCTTGACAGTTCTGCTAACATGGGATCCACAAGCACAAAAAAAAATATCATCCCACAACTCTAGCAGTAGAGCGCACACAATTCCTCCACAAGTTTCAAACAAGAGATCACACATAAGCAGAACTCTATGGCGAGACCAACTTGCACACCTAACTGCACAAATCCCTTGCACTTCCTAAAATTCCACACTTTGACCCAGACACTGCCGTCACTGTCACATACTATTCAAGTATTGATGACTCCTCAAAGAGTTTTCAATGACAAGGCCAAACTTAAAAAAGACATGATGGTAAGAGATATCATGAAAGTCAACGCAGGTGCCTGGAAGCCAATCGGAATCCTAAAAAACCTGTTACAGCTTGCAGCCACTGATCTGAAAAATAATGAAACACAATCCGTAACAAACCTCCTGTACTCACTTCATTACAGTATTTCCCTTAGTTAAACACGCGAGTCCAGCAGAACTTTGTAGATTATGACTTTCAGGAAAAGACAAGAAGCAGGAGTCCATACACCACGCTGCCAACATGGTAAATCCCTAGAACCTGGTCCGAGTCCAGCAGTCCTGCTAACCCTTTCCTCTGAAATTTAGACCTAAACTATCACTTTACACTTTGTCTCATACCACACAAATCCACCTGAACTGTACAAAAAGAGATCAAATACACAAAACTGAAGAGAGGGTCAGGCTATTCTACAGGCGCAGCAACCCCCCCCCCCCCCCCCCCCCCCCCCCTCCCCACTAATCTCTTCTCCCCAAGGCCAACATGGTCAAATCCCATACACCTGGCCCAGTTTCTCATTACCTTGTATTGCCCACCCACAGTATTTGGCCTCAAACTATCAGTATACAGCCTCACAGGACAT
>JADBJO010000593.1:157500-192500 GCA_016801955.1 Conus betulinus
CAAAATAAAAAAGGGCTGAGAAAGACAGCAAAGAATGACAGAAAAAACGATATCTCTTATGAAACTCGCTCTCTCTGTCTCTCTGTCTGTAAAATGTGTGTGTGTGTGTGTGTGTGTGTGTGTGTGTGTGTGTGTGTGTGTGTGTGTGTGTGTGTGAGAGAGAGAAAGAGAGACAGACAGACAGACAGACCGACCGACCGAGAAAACTGTAACCTCTTAAGTGGCTTCCGGAACCTGAAATCGGCTGCCCTTCAACACCCCCACCCCCACCCCCCTTCGCCTCCTCCCTCCAACCTTGCCCCCTCCACCTCAGCTCTCGGCCCATCCCTCACCCACATCACCCTCCACATCCATCCATCCCACCAGTCCCTTTCCTTCCTCCTCCCCCCCCCCCACCCCCCTCCAAACTCACTGAGCTGCATCACTCGCTTCTCCCCCACACTACTCTGACTCCCACCCAAGCTACTTCAAACTATTTTTACCCTCGGCCTGCTCCTCTCGCTACTACGGCGGAGACTGACAGACAGGGAGATAACCGTTAGGCCTATCAGGGATAACTGGGAGGGAGTAGGGGGATCGGGAAGAGGAGGGGGGTGTGTGTGTGTGAGGGGGGGGGAAGGGGTGGGGGTGGGGGGGTGGGACCTGGGGGGTGGGGGGGTGGGGGCTGAAGGGGGAGAAGACTCAGGCAGTGCCGAGTGCCACTCCCACCCGGCGCAAGTACAGGAGAGTTATTAATATCACGTTGCTCACCTGTGTATTGCTCTTCAGCTGCCTACACAAAATAAAGACACATCCCCCAGCACAGCCCTCTTCCTGCAGACTTTGCCCCCAGCACCCCATCTCCTCCCCGTGCTCACCTACCCCTAGACCTCTCCATCCCTCTCTCCTTCCCCTTCCCTCCATTCCCACCTCTTGTGTGTGTGTGTGTGTGTGTGTGTGTGTGTGTGTGTGTGTGTGTGTGTGTGTGTGTGTGTGAATTGCAGAACAAAGAGTACATCTCTCTATCTCTCTGTGCCAAATTACATCATCATAACGCACTTGCATGTACTGACAAACACATGTAGTGATGTAACATACACAAGCAGTGACGGCACACACACACACACACACACACACACACACACAATGTATGCACACAATGTATGCACTCTGCCTTCTCTCCCTTTCTGTCCCCCCCCCCCCCCCCCCCCCCCCCCCCCCCCCCCCCCCCCCCCCACCACAACATACCAGATCCCTCCCTAACTTTGGTCTTTGTCTTTTCTTTCTTTTTTTTTTTTCAACATGCTATGTATCATTCCCATAAATTTTGCAAAGATTCTTCTTGTGACTTCTCATTGCAGCTGCATCAATAAACGCACAACACTGGAAGAAACTGCTCTCCCTGCCAACTTGTGGGATGATCTCTTCCCCACAATGCACACACATTCATTCAAGAAGGTCAACAATTACTCTGGGTCACCTTAAATGTCATTGCTTCATATTAAAGTATCCTGTCTGATGACATAAGACAGGCTAAGGCAGACGGGAGTATGGTGCAAGGTCTTATAATCTGTCTGCACTTTCCCATCACGAGGATGCAACAGTGTCTGAGCGACTGAGCAACCAACAAGGAGCTAAAACAATGAATGAAAAACTGGGTCACGGCTCTTCAGGCTAAGGGCAGAAAGGCCAGTGGGCAGAGGCAAAGTGATGGTGAGAATTGTCAGGATGGGAGAGGGGGTGGAGGGGAAGGGGAGTTAATGCTGCCTTGACGACTGAGGATGCTGATGTCAGAGTGAAAAACACAGCACATGGTGAACCAAGTCATGTGTAGTAGTCGACACACAATTCAAACGCCACAGCACAAACATATCTGCAACGATACAAAGTAATGAATACTCGTGCTCATATTCAAATGTCCTGTGTTCAGTTCAGTTGTGAGACACACACACACACACACACACACACACACACACACACACACATTACACATGCACACACAAACACACACACACATTCCCTTTTGTAAAAATGACACTTATATGAGGCATATGTTTACACACCTAAAACAATACACAACTCACACCCAAAGTCACCAGACAATCACAAATATGTGACAGCAATACATAAAACATATCATGCAAACAAATATTCATCTGAACACAAACATATGCACAACACACATACAATTGCAAAATTCTGTAACACAACACCGCACAATCACAATCTACACATCGAAACAATCAATGTTACTGTCCCAAGAAACGAAACTGTGGAAGCACAATCTCATTCACGCACATCAGAAACAAACAACTGGACTATCTTACCTTCAAGATCTGTCCATTGAAAGAAAAAACACACACAAACTCACACAAATGTTTACACATACACACACACACACACACAAACAAAGAGATGGTAAACATATCATCCACATACATCAAAATCACTATACTCCACAAACTGCAGCTGTATTTCACTACCCTGCACACAAACACAGGGAACCAGATCAGGGTACTTTTCAACGAATCCATGGCCATCAAACCGCTTGCAAGATAACTCGAGCACAGCTGGCCGAATCTTACATTCAATTATATGAGGCTGATTGTATCGTTAACAACCACATGTGAATTACATTTTGACATCTCAACATGCAGGACTGGGAGAATACCAGAGGAAACATTTGCAAATAACGTAGGCAGGGGGCAAAATGACCAGCTGCATAGGTTTTTTTTTTTTTTTCTCTCACCTTTCCTGTCCCATCCCACCTGGCCACCACACCAACATCCCATCCCCTCAAAGCGCAACTAATCTGACACCACTCATTCCAGCTGCTCAGGTCAGTCTAGTGGCAGGCCAGACACTGCAGGCTCACAGTCACAGGCTGCCATCACTATCGAGGAGTCATGAGCGGACGAACTACCTGAGACACTGCACTGCTTCCAGTTCAAAGGATTCTGCTGGTCTTGACTGGTGCCTGTGCTGATCAAACATGTGCAGGACCCCCCCCCCCCCCCCCCCGTTAGCTGATAATAACCAAACAGACCTGGAACCAGGGTAAGTTGGCATGTCCCCCGCCCCCCCCCCCCCCCCCCCCCCCCCCCTCCCCATGGGCGCCTTCATGTAGGGACAGTAATCACTGCCAAATGCGGACTGTGTTGATTACGATAATGTGCCAGGGTTTGCGCTGCCTTGTCAAGCAGCACTTTCATCATACTATAGTATATCCCTGGGTTTTTTCTGTCATGGCACTGACATACCTATATATATATACCGACAACTCTTGCCAAGCAACAGCACCTCATTTGCTGCTGAGCCGCGCAGTGAAAAATGGAAAGGTTCCAGAGATGAAAGAAACAAAGAAAAACTCAACAAAGATCAGAAAAAAATGCTGGAATCAAAATCCACTTCCAGCAGTTCATTTTTTAACATAAACAATGTGAGTTTCTCACAGCTTCATCCTATTTGCCAAAGGAAAAGGAAAATATTGACCTTAATCGAACAAAATGTGTAAAGATCTATATCACAAGTCATAAAGTTTGTTTGTTTTTTTTAAATTACCTCAGCATGAATAATGGTCTGTTTCTTTCAACTTAACAAAAAGTTTTTTCTTTTGAGGGATGGTGATGGTGAGAGGGAGAGAGGGTAGAGAACGGTAGCCACATCCCATGTTTGGGGATATAGTCTTTAAGACATTCTTTCTAATGGAGACACTGTGAGTTGGGTGGGGGTTTTTTTTCTCATGCAGCTGCAGTCAATAAATACAGTAATTTTACCTTTCAAACCTTTCACAACCTAAAACAAGTACAGCATTCCAAGACAGACAACAAGTCAAAACAGAAAAGAAACAAACAATATTCTACAAACACTGAAAAGCGAAATCACAACCGCACACACAACACAGACATGTTCAATCATACTATTCCAAACAACAACACTCTTAAATGTTTGAAAGAAGAAAAAGCATGAAACTCTGCGCTTGTTACCTGTGTGACTATAGCAGTAGAAGTGTGCATCGAACATGTGGTTTCTTTCCTCCCACACATTAATCTATTCTACACAAGTGCTATTGTTTCACTGTCAAAACATTTGCCAGTGCCTTCTTTGACAACTGTCATTGTAATACAGTGAAACCTCCTTTCCAGGAAAAAAAAAAAAAAATCTGAATGGTGACTCCCTCCCGACCCAGACTAGACCTGGAACATTTTTCTCCGTATGTCAGATAATTAATCCTCCAATGAAGATTCTCTTGTCAGTATCAGTAAGCTCATGAGGACTGCCGTCAGAGAGACATGGTGTCGCCCTCCAGAAGGGGATGACACTTCCTCAGGTTGGCGCTCTGTGACTGAAAACAACTCTCGTCACTACAGGGCCTAGCAGCTGGCGTCTTAACCATGATGTCTATTTGATCAGAACAAGCATGACTGAAGGCTGCATCAATGACTCAGCCACAGCACAGCGCTCCTTCCACTGGCAGGCCTCAAGATGACCTGCACCAGACTGCTCCCTGTGGACGGCAGTGCTGGGGCTGTGACCAGACGGCACTGGGTGCGGCTGTGCAAGGCCCATGGGGAAGCCAGACTGAGCACAGTGGGAATAATGCCTCTGGGGGAGCAGGGCACATGTGAAAACAAAATGCGAAATAAAAATACGAAGAGACAAAAACAAGACTCCCTCTCTCCAAAGATCTGATTTTCAAGGATTGCTGAAGATTAATAAACAAGGTCTGTTGTGATTTCAATAACTGCGTAAGTTCTTAATGGTACGGATGGGGCAAAAGAACTGAACAATCAGAGTTAACTCCCCTATACACTATACAAACAAATATTAAAAAAAAGTTTCTGGTATGAAGCCTGTTTTTTTCTTTTGTTGTGTTTAACTTAAAGATTGCATTACCTTACCAAAAAAAAACATACTGTACACTACTTTAATCTTTTGTGTTACCATTTTAATCTTCAACAAGTACTTACTTACTCCTGAGAGAACCCAGAGTACGTCTGTTCTCAGCTAAGTCACCCATACGTCAGAGCATGCATCTTTTCTTTTGTTTGTTACTTTTACCTAAATGTGCACACACAAAAAAAAAAAAATTAATTAAAAAAAAAAAAGAAAATGAAAGAAGTTTAGGACCACTGACAAAATTCAGGGTTGATCAGCAAAGCAACGTTTCCCCCCTTTAAAACTCTATGTACGTTACTTTGCTCAATGAATTCGGACTGGTGTTAAATCTTACAAAATTACATCCACACATCAAACAAACTTGCTTCATTTCATCAAGATCTACGCATTTTCTTTTCTCTTAACACATTGAAAAAAAAAAAAAAAAAAAAAAAAAAAAAGCAGAAAAAATGTTCAATCCTGCAAGATTTAGAAACAAAAAAAAAAAAAAAAAAAAAGGCCCTGACAAAGGGCCTTTTGACTGAGGTTTGCACCCAAATATACTGCATTTGTCCCCCCGTGCCATAGCCCTCTTTTCTTATTTGGTTCTGTAGTTTGAAAGTAATCTTGCCCACTGATAGAAAAAAAGTGTCAGATGCAAGTGAAAACATACATACTTGGTGGTGGTTAAAAAAAAAAAAAAAAAAAAAAAAAAAAAGAGAAGAAGAGAAGAAGAAAATGAGAAGAAAGAAAATAGGAGAACAAAATAAGAACAAGCAAAATTAGACAGCATATCTTTGCTTTGTCAGTAAATAAGTTGTTTAAAGCAGTTATGGCTTCTGAAGCTGGCTTGGGGAAGATCTGCTTACTAAAAGGAGGGTTCAGAATGTTTGTGTTTTTTTTTTTCTATGTTTATTTGCTCCTTTTTTTTTTTTTTTGGGGGGTGGGGGGGGTGGGGGGGGGGGGGGGGGGGGGGGGTTGAAATCTAACATCAACCAGCCAAAATAAATGTCACTAATTTGCTGTTAGGAGTATTTCTAACAGAAAAAAGCTGATGTAGATGGGAACTTACTTCTGATGACTTGGAACTTTTCTCTGAAACACTCACATAGTTTCAAACTTCACACAAAAAAAGTTGTAGTTCAGAATTTTGTTCTGAAAAATTGGTGTAGTTTGAACTCTGAAATAATGGTGTAGTTTGGAACTTGTTTTGCAAAATTGGTGTACTTTAGAATTTTGATCTAAAAAAAAGTGATACTTTGAAATTTTCGTTCTTAGTTACAAAAAATATTAGCATAGTCTGGAAATCAGCTATAAAAGAAAACTGGTTTAGTATGGAACTTTGTTTAAACAAATTGATGTGATTTTTAATGTGAATTGTCATAAGTATAGTCTGGAATTCTGTTCAAACAAAAAACAGGTACAGTCTAAATCTTATTCTGATAACTTCATATTATTTAGAATTTGATGCTGAAAAAATTCATGAAATCTAACTGAAACTCAGTTCTGAAAAAAAAAACAAAAAAAAACCAGAAGACTTTGGAACTCAAATTTGAAAACCTGATGTAGTTTGGAAGTCAATTCTGAAAAAAAAAAAAAAAAACCAACCAAACCCCCCCCCCCCCCCCCCCCCCCCCCCCCAAAACGGCATAGCTGGCTCAAAATTCTAAAAAACTAAGTTCTGAAAAACTGACATAGCTTGGAACACACTTCTGGGAAAAAAAAAAACTTCAGACTGAATTTCTGATTTACCAACAAAAAAAAAAAAAAAAAAAAAAAAAGGTGGTGTAACTTGGAATTTTCTTAAAAAAAAAATTTGGTTTGGAGATTTGTTTGAAACAATGATGTAGTCTGGAACTTTATTCTGAAATTGTAAACTAGTTTGGAATTTCATTCTAAACAAAAACAGAGAAACGAAATTGTGGTTAGGAACTTTCATATGGAAAAGAGAACAAACTAAACAATGTAGTTCAAAACTTTGTACTGAAATATTGTAGTATTTGTAGGGACTTTGTACTAAAAAAAATTGGTGTAGTGTGGAACTTTGTTCTAAAATATCTGTGGTTGGTGGGAAGTTTGTTCTGAAAAAAACTGGTGCAGTATGGCACACTGTTGCTCTGAACTGTTCCAATGAAGTATGATGACCAGGTGAGAACGTCCATATGAACATTTGCATTTCAGTAGGATTAGACTTACAAGCTCTGGCCAGCCCCTATATACCCCCCACCCATTCTCGGCATTTCAGAGCCCCGGCACACATTCAGACTTACAAGCTCTGGCCCCGCCACCTATAGCTAACCCCACCCATTCTCGTCATGTGTGCCCCGGCACACAGCTCAAAGGATGCAGTTGTTGTGTCATCCGGCGCACCCCTTTTGGAGGAGACACCATGCTGTCGCTGAATGACTTGGCATTCAGTGGCACCTGTTCTGACCCAACATTCATGAGGCAACGTCTACTATGCCCATATCTGTCATTAGCTGCTTATTTGCCAAAAGGGATTCCCCTCAGGGCAGCACAACAACTTCTATCCAACGACAGTCTGCATGATCTCACTGATACCAACGACCCTGACACCAGCTCACCAATGGTACTGTGGTGAAGAGGAAAAATGAAACGGGAGTCATCAGGAGAGAACAGCATGAAGGGCCAATGAACTTGAGACGTTTTTGTTACAGATACCCTGTTGTCAACATGGCTATTCTTTTTCCAAACAAAGAAATACATGTACTTGTTTGCTTCTAACCAAACCTTTCTTCAACAGTTCTGAACTGAAACGTGCATGCACCTTGCAAGTTATATATAAATGCTTGCGTGGCAACGCAAAGCCCACTCACCCCCGCTTGCGAGAGGATGTTGACGTCTTCCTCTGCCGTCTTCGCGGCGCTTCTCTTCGTCTCGCTGTCGCCTCTGACGCTTTCGGCGACGACTGTTTTCAGAGCTCTCATGCGTGTGGGGTCGGTGGTCATTGTCGCTTGATCGATGGCGTGAGCTGTCTCTGTAGTAGGACGATTTGTAGTAGGGTTCATAGAAGTCATCATACAGCAGACGAGCACGGCTGAAAATGCAAACCAACAGAAATCAACTGACGTGTTCCAACAAAAACTACTTGTAGATGAAACACCTCAAACTGTTTTCAGTAGTAGCAAATTTTATTCAAAAGCATGAATGTATGTCAAAAAATTACAACACTGACCATCATTAAATGGATGATGTTGAGAACAAAATGAAACAACAACAAGGCTAGAGAAGTTTCAATTTCTCACTGCCAAAGTTTTCACCAACCCAGTTTTTGAAAGATATGGTGACATGATATATATATCTTTTTCCCCAACAGACGGCAAGCACTGATAATCGAAAGCAAACACAGTTCAATACATTGGCTGAAATCCCAGCCAAGCAGTTCCTTTCTGCATTAACCAATGCTCCTGTTAGAGAAGACCTCTTTACTTTCTTCAATGCCGATAATGCCCCCTCTTTCTTTCTCTCTCTCTCTCTCTCTCTCTCTCTCTCTCTCTCTCACTCATTGTTTTGAAACTTATGTTAAGATTGTCAAGCTGCTTTCAAATGCTTATACTGAAGTGAGGACTTCTGTGTAAACCGACAAACATGGTGATGACACAGCAGCTGAATTCACAGACAAATGATGGCTAACTGGAGAACATGGACCAGCAACTGTTATACATCTACAAATAACTGTCTGTGGAGCCAGCCGGATCATACAAAATGCATCAGCTTTATGCATAGCGAGTGAGAATGAGAAAGTCCATGGCCACTGAAAACTGAAAATGAAGCACAAAGTTTGAAATCGCAAACTGGATTCTGAAAAGTTTGCCAAGTGCCACTGGTCTTGCAGCATACTCTTCCATCCCTCATCCCGCCCCCCCCCCCCCCCCCCCCCCCCCCCCCCCCCCAAACCACCACCACACCCTCCCTTCACGCTCCACACTCCATCCGCATTCCTCCCAGCTTCTCACACCTCATTTTTGTGCGACAAATAAATTTGCAGGACTGACATGTAACACTGCCAACTCGCCCCACTGCAACAGGCAAATTCACTTTCTGTTTTATGTCACAAGGAAAAAAAATTCCATACCATGCTACACTCTGCACCCACAACAAAGCACACATCTGTCTGCCAAACGAGAACAAAATGCCATGCGAAGCATCTAACAGTATGGAGTCATGGTCTGCTTTCTTCATTCTATGATCAAATGCACAACAAATAACTCCGTCTCCTTTTACCATTCTCGACTTGCATCATTTGACTGTTCATTTCAAATTTTGTAGCTGGCACCACCTTTTACTGATTATCATAAAAAAAAAAAAAAATTCGGTATGACGACTCCACAGATTTGCTTGATATATTTATTTATTTCAACGTCCACTCTATTTTGGCCCCTTTGCTGTAGGCACCCACCGGTCTTGCCCACTATGTCTTACTCAACCAGGTGTGAACCTTTGCATGACAGATGAGAATGGTAACAAATTCAGAACCACAGCATACATCAGGGACCCTGACAGAAAACCTCACCAAAGAGGACACAACCCTTTGTCCTTTCATAAGACCAACCAGCTGCACGGATGTTCATTTTTTATTGGACACAAAGTGGTACAATGGCATTCCAGACACAATATTTATACACAAACCTTGCGCCCAAACACACACACACACTCAGTCAGTCACACACACACAAATTTATGCATGCATAAGCGTCCCGTGCACCCGCTCACATTCATACAGTGACAAATATTCAATATCCAACACGCTCACAAACTAAACAGACCAACCTTCCACTTAAACTGCGAGATCCAAAATGATCATCATAGTGACAGTCGCGGCAACCATAATGATCATCATAATAATCATTATAGTAGCTCCTCCTCCTCCGTTTGATGCAGTGGTAATCATCATCGTATGCACAGTTCCAGTCATAGGAACGTTTGCGATCAGATCGTGGCATCTGAAATGAGAGCTTTCTTGTTCAATGTAAATGTATCACTTGAAAAGGCTGAGGATGCCCTGAAATCATCAATCAATAATCAGTCTTAGCAACATTAGTAACAATGTACACATCATATCTGAGTACAATTTATGCAGGGTTCCTTTGTCCCAAGTTGAAATCAGGGCTCCCGCTGGCTTCTGCTTCAAGTATACAACTGACCTCTGGTGCAGAATTCTACAATGTCATTGTTGACCACCTGAAAGGTTTCAGTTACTATTTCAACCATGCATCCAGGTCGTCATTTTGCCTTTGCAAGTCTGCAGCATCGTTGTACAGTCTGTGTTCAGCTTGTTTTGTGCGATATGCACTGTGCAAGGGGCTATCTGTATTTGGCTATGTGAAGAGACAAAATGCATCTCTTTTGGTTTTACATTGATTGGGAAAACTCCAGAGATGATCCAAAAGCACACGCAGCAAACTCTGATTAGTCTGATTCACTGTGTTTACATATGTGCAAACACTGAAACAGTAAAATTTCAAGGGTTCAACTTGATGACTTACACCTATTTCAACTGTAATTCTCAGACGACAACCTCTGCACAATGATGGCACTTCCATACAATACACCGATATGCTTTGTGCATACTTACAACCATTGCTTATGTGCAACTTGCGCGCATTTTCAAAACTCATTTAACAGCCTCTTTATGCATGCAGCAGCCTAAAACAAAATGGACAAAGCAGACTTTGCACTTAGTATTTTTTGGTAGACGTTTCAGTTAATGTCAAAGCACAGCTGTAATGGAAATAAAATAAGCAAAATGTAAGCGTTGATGGTCTTCTTTATGTTTGTTTGGTTGGTATAATAACAGCAAAACTGGAGGAAAAAAAAGAAAAAGAAACATTCAGTGCGCACAGTAAAAAGTCACCAATATATATATATATATATATATATATATTTTTTTTTTTCTTTTGCTTCCTCTGAAATATCAATCAGTAATCAGCATATGAACTGATCTCAGAATGTTTTGTGTACACGCGCACCTGTCGATCAATCCCTTCTTCCTCCAAACCACATTGCTCTACTCTTTCTAACACTTCCTGCAATGGCACACATATCTTCACCTGGCTTTAGGTTGCCGAGAGAGGAAATTCCATGCATGCCACGTGGCTAATTCCTACTGCAGGCTGGATGGCGTAGTTCTTGGTAAGGTGAGGTGAGGTAATGTTGCTTATAGCTCAGCCGACCACAAAGGGCCATATCAGGGCTGTCACCACGTTGAAGTCAACTCACAAGTCATTCATCCACACAATGCTTTAACTAAAAACACACTGGAAATTTTGTTCTAAATCTTTCAGCTGTAAAATCTCAGATCAGATGAAAAAATGTTACTCTCTTTCAGAAATTCAAAAGATCGCATCAGGTACTGAGGTAGTTGTATTTGAGTTTGTTTTGGTCAAAAGATCATCTCTTAGTTTAACAAGAATACCATTATTCAATTAGTTAAAACTTCACACTTGGTATTTATAACTATTCAATGTGGTTTCTTTCCTCTGACGTTACGCTGGCAAACCAAAAGTGAGAACTGTTTCATATTTTCACCAGCTCTATGCTCCTGCTGCATCAATTCAGCACACCTGCACCTAGTGCCAGGTTCGTCCCCATGGACCTGTTGGCAGTACCAGCCGCTATAAGCCAGGTTGTCAGTAAAAATTTTAACACCTGACGCATATTTTCAAAGGGTATTTTGTGCACTGTTATGCTCAAACTGTGCATCGATGGGAACCCTGATAATACTATAACTAATCTGAACCTAACAAATCAATACAAACACAATGAACAATTAGCCCTTACATAAAGACTGGTTGTGTAATCTTCAAAGCCTGACATGTTTTGGCTGTTCCATCGGAAGATAGGACTAGTTCAGTTTACTTCTTCTGTGTAACAACGCTGGATCAGCACATGATAATATGGTCACGTATCTAAAGAACATTTTACTTTGTTCCCAAACATATTACATTTTCACTGAGTTTGAATGATCCAGTGATGCATGGTTCTTTTGATGCATATCCTTCCAACACTTCATCCAACTTCTTAATCCAAGTTGTATCAGTGTGATAAAATGTAATGCCGCAATTTTTTTTTTTTTTTTTCCTGCAAGTTACACTTATTGGCTGTTATAAATGCATTTAGCATAATTGGCTGAGACTGTCCTGTGTCCACAACAATTTCATCTAAAACTTGCCCCATGGTAACATTACATCACTGACTTGTGGTGTCAGGAATGGAAAATAAAAAAAGAGGAATAAATCACTACATCACTCTAATAAGAAAGAAAGAACTCTCCCTGGTATGTACAAAAAGGTCAAACGTGCTAGATTTGAACTAAGTTGACACACCCGACCCCTGGCTTCATGTAGGCGACCATATCTTCCTGTGTGCCCCGACCAAAGGTTGCCGTCAGAAGGAAGAGTTAGGAAGTAGGCTGTCTTAACAAACTTCTCCCTGATGCATTCTGCTCAGCAACACCTGCCGATTTTGAGATTACTCTTAGTTACTATGGTGAAAGTTTAAAGACCAAGGTCATAAGCATGAATCTTGAGCAAAAGTTCAATCCCCCCCCCCCCCCCCCCCCCCCCCCCCCCCAATGTTTTAGACCATTGATTTCCTTGTTAATTTGACTTCAATGTATGTTCATGAGCCAAGTTGTGATGGTACTGTTCATACAACATATATGATTTGGGCTGAAAGACAGACAACATCCTATGTCGACTGGTTAGTCAATGTAATAGAATAAGACATAAACCAGTCAGTTTAATTTAAAAAAAAAAAACAACAACTCAATAGAGCCATGTCATAACTTAAATTCTAATATCTCTACTTGCCATCAACTGATCAAGAGCATGTTGCATGCAATGTTCCTCCATCATGGATACTGTTTTGAAACTAATTATCATGAAATTTATCAACTCCTCTGCCTTCAGGCCAAATCATCAGGTCTAATCTTGACCTTTTCTTCCTATCCGTGGACGTCTACTTTATATCTTTGCATTCAGTTATTCATTTGTTATGCCTCCCCCCCCCCCCCCCCCCCCCCCCCCTTTTAAAATAAGCTAATCTTTGCCACTTGAGGAGAGTTACAGTCTTTTTTTTTTTTTTATCGCAATTCAACTGAGCTAAAGATGGGACCCAAAATGGTCACATACACACATGTCTTACCCACAGTAAAGCTTGGAACTCTAGTGGGAAAATGAAGTGAGTGACTCAGTAAGACTAAGAGTGATCTCAGGCTCAGTGTTGACATATGCTGCATAGGTCTCCTCACAGCAAATGCACATTGTATACTATACTAGTCTGACAGAGCGCTCACTGTGGATGAATCTGATTTTCAAAACAGCAACAACAAAAAAGTTATAATTTAGATAACAAAGAACTTGGTCAGAACTGAGTAAAGCCTACCCCTTCTATCAATTCACACACAGTATTTTTCTGGAGTAGTAATCTAATTCTACTACTATAGTATTAGAGAAACTGTAGCAAGGTTCGTACCTGTAGATTTCCTGACCAAAAAAATTCCAGGACTTTTCAAGCACTTTTTTTTTTTTTTAATTCAAGGACTTACTTCAATGATCATTTTAAGAAAAATAATCATGAAATACTGACACAAATTAGATTACATCTAGGGCCTTTTTCCATACATGGCAAAAGGCCTTGCTTTTTGTCTCCACCTGGGTCTACTGCAACCATTCTTTGTTCTCTTCTTTTTCCAGCCAAACAACATTAACTAACAAACACTTCCCTGTCACGCTGGCTTCACAGGTCTTCAAGACGGCAGATCATTCTATCATGTGTCTGGGCTCTGTGAAGGCCAGTAACTCTGGTGTTTGTACATGTGGCAGATCGTCAGTCAACTCCGAAACGTACTTCTTTTACTTTCATACTTTTTTTACAAATTCAATTTCAAATTTTCTTTAACAGACACAAGGTTTACACAGACTTTATTCAAAGTCATTGGAAGCCACAATATAAAAGCACTTTTTAAAGACCTGTGAGCAAAAGCCCGATTTTCAAGGACTTTCAGGGTCTTGAAAAGGGGGTCCCCCAAATTAAGCTCTTGTCAAATCAAAGCCATGGAGGAGGTTACTGCCATACAGCCCCTCCACCAGAGGAGAGACGCAAAGACCATGGTTCAGGCAGAGAAATTCAAGTGCCTGCCTCAACATCCGATGAACAAGAGGATGCAGAACCTGACCAAGAATCGTCTCAAGTAAACGCAGTAGCTTCATCCATGAAAGCAAGAGTCTTGCCAGGGAGCATCAAGACTGGAATGAAGATTTCACAAATCTTCACATCTCCACAACAGTTCCACAGGTTGCCTCAGGAGACTCTCAGGATGACATCGTCAAACGCACTCTCACACTTGCCATGATTGCTGAGAAGTACCCCGAAGAATCCTGGATACATGCGTACACCGACGGCTCAGCAACCAACGCAGTGTCTGATGGAGAGCGGGGCGTATTTATCAAGTCACCTGAGGGACACACCACCACAGCAGGGATACCAACTGGGAAACACTGCTCCAATTATGCTGCAGAAGTTCAGGCCCTCATGCAGGCAGCCTCCATGATTCATGAATCACAGAGCGACTGCACCCAAGTTGTCTTCCTCTCTGACGCGCTGTCCGTCCTGGAGGCCCTTGCAGGAGACAAACTTCCTCGTCTAATGGAGAAACTCCAGGAACTCGCCAAAAGTAGACGAGTAGTCCTGCAATGGGTACCTCCACTGCGGAGTCCCAGGGAACGAGGCAGCCGATCAGCTCGCCAAAACCGGAGCCAGAGGAAGACAACCAGACAACAGCGTCAGCTTCGCAGAGAGAAGAAGACCCTTGTGAAGGCTCTGATGCGACCACAACCCACAAGGGATGCCTTCCATCTTCTGGAGAGACAGGAGCAGGTGGTCATTATGAGACTCAGAACTGGCCACTGCCGACTCAATGGCCACCTGCATAGGAAGCTGAAGCTGGGCGCCTTCCCCCTTCTGCTCCTGTGGTCTTGAAGACCAAACACCAGAACACGTCCTACAGACGTGTCCCCTTCTCAAGGGACTGAGAGAAACCGTGTGGCCAACGCCGACTCCGCTGCACACGAAGCTCCACGGCTGCCGACAAGACCTGGAGAAAACGGCTACATTTATCAACGAGGCTGGGCTACTGTACAAACCCTGTGTAGTCCAGAAAAAAAGCTTTCCATTTAAAATTCAGAACTGAAATGCAAGTGTTATTACCCATCAGAAAGAAGGGGAAAAAGAAAAAGGCGAAAGCACAGCTTCTGAGTTTTTCTTTTACAGTCACCATGGGACACATATCTCCTGGCAGCTGAAAGTGTAAAGACAAGAACCAAAGGCATGGGACTATTTCAGCGCTTGTGACAAACTTTAAATAATGTCACAGAGCTTTCATGCAGTTTTAACAAGCCATTGGTAGTCAGTGCCATAAAGAAAAAAAAAAAGAAAAAAATTCTTGTTCACACTGGTTTGTGACACTGCTGATCTTCACTTTGCCCTCTGTGACATTTTTTTCCCTAACAATTGCATCCATAGGTACAGTGAATGCTTGACTCTAATTCAAACAGAGTGTGGATATGTATTTAACTATACATGGAAAAAGAAAGATGCAAGAGTATTAATCTGCAGTCTTTTCAGACGTTTTAATTCTTTGCATTGCTTTGCAAACCTTGAAAACAAGCTTTATTTTTTGTTTTTACTTTGTACAAAAATAAAGTGCAGCATATTCTGTTGCCTAATCCATGGTGGCATATGAGCCATATGAATGGTCAATGAACAAGTCAAAGGACGAAAGTAGAACTGAATTCTCAAACGCTGCCTTATGTCTTCAGCTCATCAACACCGATCTGAAGCCAGAACACCTATCCTCTCTGCGGAGTCCGACTTTGACACTATCTAAATTACAATACAAAAGAAAATAAGTGTTAATGACACAATTTATAACACATAAAAGATATGTGGCTCTCCACCTTCACCTTGTCTTCTCCTGTGCTTGAAAAACAGACTAGTATTTTGCCACCTCTTGGCTGCTGAATTCTCTCTCCTTCTAACATCAAGCACCTAAGACTATGTTCATTCTTTCCACATATTGTGATATATCTGTATGATATATGGGATATGTTTTTAATACATTCTTTCCATGTTCAATCGATTTGTGAAACTTTCTTACTCTAAAAGCAGTGTCACTGTCCTCAGCAGAGGCTTCAAATCCCAAATTGTAAACTCCATGCACACATTGAGTCATATTCCCATCTGATGTCCCCCACCACATCAATCTTCATCTCCTATTCGCTTCTCTCTATTCATCCGTAAAGTCCTCAAATGGGTCTACATTTCTTAGGATCATTATCTTTTGACTGAAGTTTTATTTAGGATTGCCTTTTTCTTTTTCATCTTTTTTTTATTTGAGAGGGGGAGGGGGGGGGGTCTCCTAATTTCATCAGGTCAGCAAAGAGAGAGAGAGGGAGAGAGAGAGAGAGAGAGAGAGAGAGAGAGACACACACAGACAGACAGACAGACAGACACAGAGAGAGAGACGATGTGAAAGTGCGTGCGTGTGTGTGTGTGTGTGTGTGTGTGGTGGGGGGGGGGGGGGGGGGGGGGAGGGGGTAGACTAAACTAGTCATTGCTGGAACGACAAGGATGGCGATGTGTTGATCATGACTGAATTTTACCACCACACCACCACCACCACCCCCACCCCCCCCCCCCCCCCCCCCCCCCCCCCCCCCCCCCCCCCCCCCCCCCCCCCCCCCCCCCCCCCCCGAGTCCTTGGCCGAAAAGTCTAATCATCTTCCGTCATGATCTTGTCGTCAATGATCTAAAACGTAGAATCTAATTTCATACAGAACAGACTATCAACTGCAACATATTCAGATACTCCCAAAACCACCTCTTCATCATGATCCATTAAAACTGTGAACCACAAACATCATCATCATGTGATCGACGGGTTATCACTAGGAAAAACTGTAGTTTACAGCTTCCAAACCGCGTGGCTTTCGAAATGTCCCGCATTTCTAGGTCCTTGCGGACAGTTTCAATTAACCATTGAGGTTCTTAATGTTCGATATTCACTAAAACTTACAATACAAATACAGAGATTCTGCGTTTCACTTACCTTAGGATCTTTAAGTGTATAATTAGCTGTATTTGATTGTGTAATTCCAGCGTTGGGCAGACGTGGGCAGGATACACTAAAGTGAACAGGAAATCGAAGTTCATGTCGTCACAGCCAAATCAAAGATAAGTTGTGATTGGTCAAAAATGACCAATGAAATTAACTGACAGATGATGGGATTTCTCCCATCGGTGTGAATGGCGAAGCGTTCAGTTATGAGGAAGACATAGGGTTGTCTCCTGGTGGCTTTTACTGATTAACGAACAATTGCTTTGAAAGAAAAATAATAATCATAAAAAAACAGGCTCTTATGCTTCTCTCACTCCTCCTCATCTCTCCTCTTCCTTCCTCTCTCTCCAAATTCCTCTCCTCTCTCCTCCTTCCTCCTCTCTCCTCCTCACCTCTCTCGCTTTCTCCTCTCCTCTCGACTCTCGCCTCTCTCTCTCCCTCTCTCTCTCGTCTCTCCCTCTCTCTCTCCCTCTCAAAGCTCCTCTCTCTCTCTCCTCTCTCCCATCTCTCCTCGCCTCCTCCTCGGCTCAGCTCGTCGTCACCTCCCTGCTCTCTCATCTCCTTCTCTCCAATCGCTGACTCTCAGTCGCTCAACTCCCTCCTCTTCCGCTCGTCGTCAACTACAGCGCCCCCTTCCCCTCTCTCCTCTCCTCTCCTCCTCTCTCCTCCATGACTCTCGCCTCTCCCCTCCTACAGCTCTCCATCTCCACTCTCTCCCGTTCCTCCTCTCCCTCTCTCCTATCCTCCCCCCACCTCTCCTCCTCTCACCCTCTCCCTCTCTCCATCCTCTCTCCCGCTCTCGCCAGGCCTCTGCTCCTCCGTCTCTCTCCACTCCCTCTCCTCCTCCTCTCTCCCTCTCCATCCTCCTATCTAATTCCCTCTCCTCGCCTCCTTCTCCTCTCATCCTCATCTGTCTCCCTCCGGACTCTCTCTCCCTTCTCACCTTTCCCTCCTCTCCTCTCACCTCCCTCGACGTCCTCCCTCCATCTCTTTCCATCTCTCTCCTCCCATCTTCTCTCCCTCTCCCTTCTCGCAATTCTCTCTTCCAGTCCTCTCTTCTCTCTCCCTTCCTCTCTCCCTCTTCCTCTCTCCCTCCGCCATGCTCTCAACATACAATTTCTGTGTCTCCTCTCTCCCCCTTTCATTCTCGCTCTCGTCTCCTCTCTCCTACTGTCTCCTCTCTACCTGCTACTCTCCTCCACCTTCAGTCCTTCGCCCTTTCTCTCTACTATTATCTCCTGCCTACCTCCCCCCTCTCTCCCCATCCTCTTATTTCATCCCTCCCTAACCTCCCTCTCTCATCCTCCCCTCATGCTCTTATCTCCTTCCTCTAAATCCTCCCTTCTCTCCTCTCTCACCTCCTCTCTAATCCTCTCTATATCTCATGCTCTTCTCCCTCCTCTCCCTCCACTCTCTCTCCGTGTCTATTCATACTGCTTCGGCCTGTGTGTGTTTCCGAATTGTCCTTACATGCTTGTCATATCATTTTACTGTCTGACTTTATACTGCTACTTATTCCACTTTTTAGGTCCATTATCCATTTCAAATTACCCCCCCTCCTGCTGTACCCCCCCCCCCCCCCCCCCTTTCCTCCCATCCACGTCTTCTCCTCTCTTTTTTATTCTTCTCCCCTCCCCCACCCCCTCCTTCCCTCCACCCTCCCCCCTTCACCAACCTCTCCTCTCGTATTTTCCCCTTTCCATCCCCCCACATTCAAAAATGATCCTCCTTCCTCCTGACTGTGCCTTTGTTCCCTCTACTCTCTCCTCCCCTCCCTTCCTCTCTCTTTCCCCCCTCTCTCTCTCCTCTTCCCTCAAGCTCTTCTTCTTCTCCTCTCCTCTTTCTCTCAGGCCTTCACTCTCATCTCGATCTCCATCTCCTCTCTCTCCTCTCCTCTTCCCTCTCCCCTCTCTTCCTCTCTCCTCCTCTCTCCTCTCTCCGTTCTCGTCTTCTCCTCTCTCTCCTCTCCTCACATCTCTCATCTCTTCTCTCTTCTCCTCTCTCTCGCTCATCCTCTCCTCCTCCTCATTTCCTCTCCTCTCCTCCTCCTCTCTCGCTCGTCTCCTCTCCCATCGTCCCCCTCCCTCTCCCTCCTCTCTTATTCCTCTCTCATAACTCCCTCTCCTCTCTCTTCTCTCTCTCCCTCAATCTCATTCTCCTCCTTTTCCCTCTCCTCGCTTCTCTCTCCTTCTCTCCCACCTCCCTCCCCTCCCAGTTATCCCCCTCGTCCTAACCTCCTCAGCTCCTCTACGCTCTACCTCTCGCTGATAACTCCTTCTTCTTCCTCCCTCTCCCTCCATCTCTCTCCTCTCTCTCTTCTCTCTCCTCTGTGCATGCGAGCGTGCGTGTATGTGTGTTTCACAAATATGTACATTATACTTTGTCGTATTCATTTTATTGTCTGTTTTTCATACATGCTAATCTTGTACGTTGTAGTCACATTTCTACATATGTTCCCACAGCCCACCTCACTCTCTAGCCCCACTGTCTCCTTCCTCTTCATTAGTGCTCTACTCTCTTTTTATTTTCATTTTTTTTTGTTAATCTCATTAGTTTTATTTCAATTTTTGTTTTCGTTATTATTTTCTTATTTTTTTGTTTTTATTTTCATTTGCATCTTCTTCTATTTTCATTTGATTGTTCTTTTATGATTACTGACCTGATGTAATTACCGCTTTGCTGCTGGCTTTCTTTGTGCTTTCTTTTCCTTCTTTTTCTTTTCTTTTTTTTTTTTTTTCTTTTTCCTCTTCTTTCTTTGTTTTTTTTTTTTTTTTTTTTTGTTTTTTATTTTTGTTTTTTTTTTTTTTTTTTTTTTCACACATTACTTTGAAGAAAAATAGAGACATGCTTCCATGCTTGTTATACATAAAGACAAAATTTCAACGGTTTCTGTGCGCGCGCGCATACACACACACATACAGACACACACGAGGACACACGCAAGCATGCACGCGCACACACACACGCGAGCGCGCGCGCGCACACGCACATACACACCACCACCACCACCACATGACACGCGCGCGCGCGCGCGTGTGCACGCACGCACACACACACATCGTGGGCGCGGCGCGCGCACACACACACACACACGCACGCACGCGCACACACACACACACACACACACACACACACACACACACACACACACACGCACACACCCCCCCCACGCGCCCCCCCCCCCCCCCCCCCCCCCCCCCCCCCCCACACACACACACACACACAGAGCACGCAAATAGTCTCTAAGCACACACGCTAAAGTGAAAAAAAAGGCGAAAGCGCGCGCTCGCACGTGCACACACACACACACACACACACACACACACACACACACACACACACCAGAGACGTTTATGCACACGTCATGCACACACACACACAGCGCGCGCATTTTGGATTCCAACAAATGCCTCTCTCCACCCCCTGCATTATCTCCCCTCCTCCCATTTCGGCCTCAGTCTAATCTGCTCTAGTCTACTCTCCGTAGGGCGTACAGTCTTTGGTGGGACATAGGCCTTCTGGCATACTTTACTACTGCATTTAATAGGCGTAAATAAGCATACTAAGTTCAATAAGTCAGTGAAGGCATTTCTTATGAAGAAAATCAAACAAAGAAGCTAATTATCGCGATCTATCTAGACACGAATCTCCTTTTATATCTCACAATGTTTAAATCTCTCTCTCTCTCTCTCTCTCTCTCTCTCTCTCTCTCTCTCTCTCTCTCATCGTGCTAAAAATAATTCATACTGTAAACTTGTATACTCGATGCCAGATCTATCTAATACCACCCCTTATTTAGTAACGATATTTTTTTCCTGCATGTATGTGCGATTTAACAAACAAACAAAATAATGATTTAGACGTGTACACATTGTTTATAGACTAAAAATTTCCTAGCATCGTTTTTGTCACGTCTCCAAGCCCAACCCCCACCCCGCCCTGTCCCCACTCCCCCTTTTCTCTCTTTATCCCTGTCTTCTATCTCATAAGCTTTTTAACCCCTTACACTCCATCCCTCCTAACCCTCCCTCCATCCCCCCCCCCCCCCCCCCCCCCCCCCTTCTACTATCGTATGTACACAGCCTTACCAAATATCCTTAGAAATATTTGTTAATCTAATTGACTTTGATTTTAGTATTGAATACATTTTCCTCTGTATTGTGTATTTTACTGAACGACTTTTTCTCTCTTTCATAAATACTTATCTCTTTCATTTCAGTCAGTTCATGATTTTGCTTGACAATGTGAGTGGTGCTGTTGTTTGTGTCAATTTTGTGCCATTTTGCGCCGAAGTTGAGAAGAGAAATGGTTGCGCGTTCTTCGTTTTCATTGTCCTAAATGTTGTTTGTTTTTGCCTGAAGAAGACCCGAGAAGTCGAAATGCATTGTGTTTTGTCCTGCAATCAGTTTGTCTGTATTATCTGGTGGAACTAACACCCTTTCATTTTAATTCTTTTTTAGTTAATAAATTTGGACTTGCTGTGCAAATGGCGCAGTCACGTGAAGTGTGTGTGTGTGTGTGTGTTTAAAAGATAATTTCTTCGGCGTGCTGGTAGTCTGTATCCTGGTGTGTTCTATTTTCCAGATGTTTGACTCGGTAGTTTGTCACAGATGTCAAATTATTAACTGCATGGGCCACGAAGGATTGACAGACTGGTTGAAGCCAGAATGGTGGCACCCATTTCATTGGTTGAAGCAGTGCAGGCCTAGTGGTTCAAGGAAGTAAGTCGCATGCTTTTGTGAAAGTGAAGAAGAGTAATGTAACGTTACTCTATCCAAGATGGCACACCGGAGAGTTGCGAAGTTGTTGAGGTCATATAACCTAAGGGCCGTGAAAAGCATGAAATTCACTTTTGATCCATATTCGTCCAACGTCAGATCCATCAGGTCAGTTTGTGGGATTTTACAGAGAAAAGTTGCGGTAAAAAGACATTTTTGTTGTCAACGCACCTGTGTGTGTGTGTGTGTGTGTGTGTGTGTGTGTGTGTGTGTGTGTGTGTGTAAAGTACTGTTGTGTGTGTTTGTTGTGTGTGTGTGTGTGTGTGTGTGTGTGTGTGTGTGTGTGTGGAGGGGGAAAGGGAGGGAGAAGGAGAGAGGGGAGATTAGACCACGATCATAGCACGTTATGATGATCACCATCATGATAACTAATTGGTTTAAATCCGGGATCAGAGGTGTAAACCTGCGGCGTAGGTTTATCGTCAAAATTTTGCATTGTTGTTCTCGTCATCATTTTTCATTACTAATTTAAAAAAAGAAAAAAAAATTTATTTGTGTGTGTGTGTGTGTGTGTGTGTGTGTGTGTGTGTGTGTGGTGTGTGTGTGTGTGTGTGTGTGTGTGTGTGTGTGTGTGTGTGTGTTGGTGTGTATGTGTGGTCAGCATGGTAAAACAGCGTTCCAAATTACCAAGATGTGAAAAGGATTTGTAGGATATTAGTGTAAATGAATTAATGCTTCATCAATACATGACTGATTTAAGTGTTTTTTTTTTCAGGGATGTTCTCTTTCAAATGCACATTCCCAGTATTGCCAGCACCAATCCAAACACCTTGTTAAAGGTGGACGTCAAATCAGACCGAACAGAGCCTTTGATTGATGTATCCTTTGGTATGCAATACTTTATGATTGCTTGGATGATTGATGGATTGATTTTTATTTTTTTTTTTTTTTTTGGGGGGGGGGGGGGGGGGGGGGGGGGGGACATTTAATAACTGTGTAAGCGCAATAGCAACCACTCTCATTGAACATTATTTTAATAAGAACACCAAAATAGGTTAAAATGCTGTTTGGTGTAGATCACCTTTTAAATTTCCATAGGACTGTTTGGTAATAACGTGTAATTTGTAAAGTAATACATATATTGAAAAAAGAAATTTACACCATATGTTTATTTATTTTCTAAAATTTATTGTATTTGAAAGTCAAAGTCTTGATGTGACCTTGTTTCAACGAACCAGCTGCTGTCAACATTCTTGCAAATGTCTTAAAGACGAGGAAAGTGCTTTTTAACGAGAAATGGAACAAAAATCAGATTACCCGTATGACTTTGGATTATAAAAAAAGAATGTGTTGGTCAGGTGTGTTTAAAAGCGAGATGTATTTGTGGGCGGATGAACAAGCTCTTGGTACTCAAGTGAAGAGACATGATGTAGGGGGGGTAGGGGAGGGAGTGGGGGGCTGGCACTAGTTTATCTACAATATTAAAGGAAAATGGTTTATCTTTGATGGGTTTTGCCTTCTGTCCATGATGTCGAGCAGTTTCAGTGTCTCCTCGTATGAGATGCCTCATGATAGCTGACATATATATATTATTATATATCATAACACTCTCATGGTCTGCTTGTGGAGCTGTGTTGGGATGGCCTAGGTGTAGCTGTTTGTTGGGAATGATGGAGGTGAGCGGCATGGCATTTAAATGGCTCTGAGGGGCATAGATCAGAAGGCAGCAAAATGAATGAATAACTGACTGACTGGATGAATAAGTAAAGAAACAAATAATTACAGAAAAAGAAAGGATTTGCACATACATATATGCTTGTATGTGCTTGCGTGCACACACGCACACACACACACACACACACACACACACACACACAAGGATTTGCAAATTCACACGCTCACACGCACACATACACTTACACACACACACACACACGCATGCACACACACACACACATGCACTCACACACATGCACATACACAGTGTCAATGAGCAGTTTTAACTTAAAAACACACACAATAGTGTTGTGTTTTTTTTATCACGTCATTTTTTTCCATCCAGGGAAGAAACAAAACAAAACAAAAAACTTCGTTATTAAACTTTCTTTAAACTCTGTACACCCGTCACTGATCATTCATTAATTAAACTATTGGTGCGAAACTGAAACAAGGCTGATCTTCCAGTTGATGCCAGGCTGATGATCACTGAGTCAGCATTGTTTTAAGTGTGTTGAGAGCTGATGATGAATGCAAACTAAAATGTGATATCGTTTGGAGTGCTTCTGTGCAGACCGTATTTTCATCGACACAGGACAGCTACTGGTTCAGTCTGTGTTTCAGTGATTTTCATGTTTCATTGGTCAGAATTCCTGCTGACCATTGTCTTTAAGCAGTCACCTGACCCCCAGCACAGCACTCAATTCCAGTGTCATCATTGAGCATTTGAATGGTTCCAGATGTATAAAATTTCAGCCATGTAATGATGTATCATTAATTTCAGCCATGTATCATTCTGATGTGGCCTTTGTAAGTCTGGCACATTGTTTGGCTCATGCACTCTACCTTTTAGCTAACCTCACTCAAAAAATAAAAGCCGTCTCTTACAGTTTTAGACTAATGGTGAAAAATCCTGTGACTGGTTTATAAGCTCATGTGCTATGCACTCTGCAGAATTTAAAAGAGTAACAGAATGACTGCTGTTTTCCAATTTAGTGGGTTGACTGACACCTAAAGCATGTCTTAAAAGGTTATACTTTTTTGTGTGTCATGACACACAGATAGACAGAAAGCCTAGATTGTATTGACTCATATGGATGTTTGAGGTGTAGCTGGTTTCATTGCAAAGTCATCTGAATTTACCAGCCATCGTGGTCACCATGCCTAGAGAGAGCATAAAATTTTCAAATGATCTCCAATATCTTTCCTTCATTGTATCAGTGAAAAAGCTGCTATACTAAACTACTCTGTTGGTGGGGGTAAAGGTCATGACATTACAGTGATCACTGTGCATTATGGAGTGTCGGTATTCATAAAGCTTATGAAGAAAAAAATGCAGCCTCCTAAATAATATATAATATATATATATTTTTGCCTTTCACCTTAACCTCCAAGTGACCCCAGGAATGGTTATTTCTGTCATCTTACTACAGTAATTTTCCAAGATGTATTTATGGACAGGGGTATTCCATTTTGCACCAGCCAGAAAGATTGATGTACAAGCTTGAATTGTTCATGAGTTAGTGACGTAATAACTGCTATCAAGAAGCCTGGGTGTTGTTAGGAATGTGACTACCCCAGTCCACCACTCTGCCCACATCATTCAGTGCACTGGTCTCTCTTGCGGCTCGCTCACCATGAGTTTTGCAGAATCCAACAGGTTGATAGCAGATGTTGCCTCATTGATCAGCAGTAATTTTGTGTGTGTGTGTGTGTGTATTTCTCACTATAGAGTAGTGAGACAGGGTGGAAAGGGTATGCTGGGCATGAGAAACTATACATCTCGGCTTCATGATCCAAAATATTGGGAAACTGTGAAATAAATATCAAAAAGCACTTTGAACGGATAGAGCATTCATTTACCATGGAAGAAAGATATAGGTTATTCATCATTGATTTCAATGTTTATCTTGCTAGATTTTTTATTATTTACCCTCTGCAGCCAGAATGGTGGTGGCAGTGAAGGGGTCAATCACTTGTTGTTTTTTTTGTTTTGTTTTGGTACCATTATTGTTTGCATAGTTCTATATTCTGATTTTTTATACTGTTTTTTGTTCAACATCTGCAGTGGATGGCCATCAGCTCCTGATCAAGACGGAACATCTGAGCACAGTGCAGATTCTGGATCGTCTGTGGGAATTCTGCGATGCCAAGGATCCTAAGAAGGGGGAAGCACCCTCTGTGCTAACCAAGGCTGCCAAGACCAAAAAGAGATGATCCAAGTCACCATGAAAGATTCTGTCAACAAAAAGGATTTAGTTTTGTTTGGTGACCTGGTTTACGTGTCACTAGTGACGGTGTGTGTGTATGGAAGTGGGGGATGGGGTGGGGTGGGGAGGGAGGGGGGGTTGGGCTTCCAGCAAAAGTGTGGAGAATTGTGATTGGGACCTAGGGTTCTTCAAATCCTGTTGAGCCTTAATTGAGATGGTGTTTATCATAGGCTGGCTCTAAGAACAACATGGACAGAGGAGTTGGTGGGTTTGCCTGGAAAAAGGGCAATTTTGTTATGCTTGTGCAAGTGGTTTTGAATATTGTGGAATTGCAGATTCTTGTAGAAGAGGGATAGGATTTTTTCTCTGTGGAGAGAAGTGTGTGTGTGTGTGTGTGTGTGTGCGCACATGTGCAGGTGATTATGTCTGAGCATGTGCACATGTGTGATGAAGATGTCTGAGAGTACAGGATAGGCATTTGTGAACTGATTTGACGTTTGTGAAGTCATTACACTCAGGTCTGAATGTAAATACTCTGTATTTTCTCTGTGGTGTGTGTGTGTGTGTGTGTGTGTGTGTGTGTGTGTGTGCGTGCGCGCACATGTGAGCGCATGCATTCATGTATATGTATGTATGTGTAGGGTGGAAACAGACTGGAAACATAATTGTCACATGTGTGCATTGCTGAATCAATCTGGAAGAATTGTGCTTTGCTGAGTTGTGAGATGCATTTCAAGAAGTATCAATAATTAGTAGGTACACAACCTTCATGATGACTTGAGCTTTGATGCTATAAAGCCCTTCTACATTCATGCCTTTGGTGTTTGAAATGGTAGTGCGGACTTTGTTTGGGGGGGGGGGGGGGGGGGGGGGGGGGGTTATAGTGTCAGTCTTCACCCACAGGCTGACAACCGATCATCCTGTTCCAATCAACCAAGCAATTTTTGTTGTTAATGAGGGGCATAGTAAGTACTTCCCCCATGTAATGGTGTAGCAGAACAAATACCACAGAACACACAGACGGGGGACACTACAGCAAGGCAGTGTCTCCGCAAGCAGGTGGTCTCATGACGACCTTATCTGGGTCACTCTCCGAAGTCTGAGCTTCAGTTTCGTCAAGGCCCCCTGCGGACTTCACAGGCCAGGACTCTCATAGGGCTAAGTTCCATGAACACTGCTGGTGCTCCTCAAGGACTGCTGGTGTTGGGGCTATGATAGTATGAATCGGGTGTGGCTGTGTGCAAGCAAGGGAGTAATGGTTTGTTTTTCACTTTTTGTACTCCCAGTTCTTATAGTACAGGGAGTACTTTACAATGGGAACAAAGAATGCTGTCTGTGTGTGTCTATCTGTCTGTAGTCAAAATGAGTTCCACTTGCTCCAGACAAAACTTCTGGGCCGAT
The DNA here is from genome assembly GCA_016801955.1 of Conus betulinus. Classification (NCBI taxonomy): domain Eukaryota; kingdom Metazoa; phylum Mollusca; class Gastropoda; order Neogastropoda; family Conidae; genus Conus; species Conus betulinus. The sequence continues at coordinate 184,542 of JADBJO010000593.1, forward strand.
CTTTCAGAAAATTTGTAGGTATGTTCATTATGGGTCACGGATGATGCCCGATGTTTTTTTTTTTCCAGAAAAGCCATTACTAACGGCTATAAATGATAATTAACACAAAAATCAAGTCTGATAAGGGAAATAACCACTGCACTGTCAAGTTTTTCTCTCTTCCACTAACTGGAAATTGTCTCTCCTGTTTATCACTGTACTGGGAGTACGTTTATATGCTTTGCACCTTTTTTTTTTTTTCCTGTGTCATCTACCATGCCCCCCACCAGTGGCATTCCTCTCATACTGCTCCTTCCAGCTCATCTATGCATGAGCCACACCCACCCAGACTTGTCCTGCTGATGCCCCAGCTCCAGCACTCTGCTGGGAGCGATCAGTGCGGAGTCAGCATGGTGCAGCCACATCAGTGGAGACAATGCACCGCTGCCAGATCCCAGTGGCGGTGGTCAGGGGTGCCTGTTCTGATCCAGCATGAGATGAACACTGCCCGTGAAGCCCTTAACTAGTGTGCGGATATTGTGTGTGCGCTCAATGACGGTGGAACACTTCCTGCAGGACTGTCCCCCACACATGAAAAGCTGAGGGCAGAGACCTGGTGGCCTGCCGGCACATCTATGAGGGAAAAGCTTTATGGATCACTGGAGGGCCTCCGCTGTACAGCAGCCTTGGTCAGTGCCTCTGGGGTTCCTGATTGAGTGAACAAAGAAGAAGAAATGTGTGTGGGTTGACGTGGATCATATGATAGCAGCTTCCGCCTCCCCTCCATCTCCCCCTAGCTGCCTCCCTGGCTATCACTCACTCCTCCCTCCCCTCTCCTCTCTTCTGTCATGCCTGTCCACCCACCAAGATGCATTGCGAGTTCATCGACACGATTTATTTAGGCTTGGTTTATTGGCAAGATCACAACAAACACCATCATATAGCTTTTGTCTTTAGATGTTGTATTTAACTCTCCCCAACCACCCTCCACCCTGTTTCCCTCTTAAAAAAAAAAACCAACAATAACGTTTGCATCAAAGACAGTCTACTATCAAGGATGTTTAATGATCTGGCCTCAAAATACTTTTTTTTTTTTTTCCAGAATTCCACAACTATTCATCAGTCATTCAAAAACAAATGAACGAAAAGGAGCGAGAAATGGTCACTGAATATCTTGTTTTTTTTTTTTTTGTTTTTGTTTTTACTTTTTTTTTAAACTTTGAATTCTGACATAAGCAGAGGTTCAGAATGCTTTTGTGGTCGAAATCTGTCTCCAATGTATTTTTAAAGAGGTGAATGAGGCCTGCACCTTTCTGCAGCTGCTGGACAAGCAGAGGAAATAAGGTGTTACAGACCTCAACAAAAAAACAAGCGTTTGTCCTGGGACAGAGCTACGTGGTTTTTTTTTGTAGTCTGTATCTTTCTCAGGATGGAATCTTTTTTTTTCCCTACATTTTGACTACCCTGAAAAGGCCATACATGGTCAGCTGAGCTGTGTACTATAAAAAAAGAACTGAAAATAACGTGCGGCTGGTGCCCATTAGTTTCAGTTTTATTCCGGCCTAGCCAACAACACAATGCTGTGAAAGCATAGCCAAAAGCAGTGCTGACCTAAATCTGTGAAAGAGGTACACTGAAATATATAATAATAATAATGATAATAATAATAATAATAATGAATACTTATATGGCGCATATTCTCGGCTAGAGACCAAGCTCTAAGCGCTTTACAATCCATATTCGTTTTCACAACGGGCTGCCTACCTGGGTAGTGCCAGCTGAAGAGCTGCCAGCATGGTAATTCATCTGTTGACATTGTAACCTTGATTGTGCTTCCTTGGTTGCCCACAAAGCGGAGACATATTCAAATCTTTACATTTCTTGAACTATTTAGAACTTGTCAAAACTGCAGTTAGCTGGGTGTCTACTGATTTGGGTGTATGAGCATCAAAAGAGAAAGAAATAGTCAGTTGTGTGTCATTTGAACCACACACTTCTTATGATGTGAGTCATGGAAGACCCGTAAATCAAAAAGTAGTAGTCGGATACGGCAGCGCATTGACTGTGGGTCATGGGCAACCAGCATCGTCATCTGTTGAGGACTCTTTGATAAGAATGGTCATGTACAACTTGCATCATCTGAAGAGTGATGAATACAGTAAAAAGACACACTGAAGCCTTTCTTATAGGTCATGGATGACCTGCATTATCGGGATTGCGTAGTCGGAACCGATGCACGATGAAGGCGAAGGCAGTTAAACCTAGGCCGTAGTATGGACACCAGGGCTTTTCACTCCCAGTTTAACTTGAAGAAAGAAATAAACTAACAAAAAACCCCCAGTTTAACTTGAAGAAAGAAATATAAACTAACAGAACCCCCAGTTTAACTTGAAGAAAGAAAATATAAACTAACAGAACCCCCAGTTTAACTTGAAGAAAGAAATATAAACTAACAGAACCCCCAGTTTAACTTGAAGAAAGGAATATAAACTAACAGAACCCCAGTTTAACTTGGAGAAAGAAATAAACTAACAGAACCCCCAGTTTAACTTGAAGAAAAAAAAAAAAACATTAGAAAGAGAGGGGGTTAGTTACCATCAAGGACATAGACAGACAAAGTACAGGACAAGACACAATGCATTTGAACCTCTTGGGTCTTCTTCAGGCAAAAACAAGTAACACTCAGGGCAATGATTTTATGGGTGTGCCGAACATGAGAAGATAAGTGGTTTCTTGTTCTTAGTTTCACTGTCCAAAATGTTATTTGTTTTTGCCTGAAGAAGACCCAAGAGATTGAAATGCATTGTGTCTTGTCCTGTACTTTGTTTGTCTACGTCCTTAGCGGTAACTAACTCCCTCCCTTTTTAAATTTTGCTCCATTTTCCACCCTCAGTCATTCCGTTTTGAAACTTGAAGAAAAAAATAACGTAAAAGAACTCCCAGTTTAACTTGAAAAAAAAAAAAAAGTAAAAGAACCCCCAGATTAATTTGAAGAAAGAAAAAAAATTAAGTAAAAGAACCCCGAGTTTAACTTGAAGAAAAAAATAAATTATAAGAACCCCAGCTTAACTTGAAGAAAAGAGCAAAAAAGTAAACAAAATAGATGAAAAACATTGCAATGAACAAGAAAGAAGAAACATGTTTAAAAAAAAAACAAAAAAAAAACCCAGCCACATGGAAACAATAAATGGCAGAACGGACAGCTAGTGTCTGTTCTGAAAAGTGTGCAGTTTTACTACCAACTTGCAGGAAAGAAGAAACAGTACAAACAGTTTCTAGAACAAAGAACAATGGCAGAAAAAAAAGCAAAAGAGGTGGCGGGTATTAAAAAAAGACGTAGTTTTTTTTTGTTTTTTTTTTCTTTTAAGTACAACAGTGATAGAAAAGAGGGAATTGCTATCACAGAATTCACAGAAGGTGAGATTACAACTTGCACTGGGTGATGTCCATCTCTCCTCCTTTGCTGATCTTTCAAAGCATCAGATGCCCATGTATTTCTGGATGGACCAAGTGATTTGTTCAAGCATGGGTACAAATCGGATAAACCTTTGCTACATCTTATAATTCAATCTCTGCTTTTCAGTGAGAGTGCTCTGATCACTGCGCAGATCGCTGTTTGTTATAAAAGAGAGCAGCAATTCAGAAAATTAACATTTCACACATTAAAAAAAAAAAAAAAAAAAAAAAAAAAAAAAACTTTCATTACAATACTTATAAAAGGGATGAGCAATTGGAAAAAAAATAATTCACGGAAAAGAAATCTGAAAACTTTTGTTCCAATAATTACAATGAAAAAAAAAAAAAAAAAAGGATCTGGGCATTGCTGTCTGAAATAGTGAGGAGTAAACCTTCAACTTATTTTTGTTTATAAATGAAACATTCAGGAAGGAAGTTATACTTATCATCAACTGAAAAAAAAAAAATCAACAATACAGTATAGATTCGGATATTGGTCATGGTGACTGACATATATTTACAAATCTATAGTACCAATGCATTGTAAACATGAGAAGTTAATGCTGCTGCAATCTAAAACACAATGACATTATCATGACAGAAGGAGTAAGGAATTCGTGATCCTGATCTTAACCTACAACATTCATGCTTTCAGAAAGAAACAAATCGTGAAATCCTGACACCAAGAAATAAACTTACAGTATTCATGTAAGTGCATTAATCATCTCCCATGTGTTTCAGAATAGGCCAGTGATTCTTTCCACGCTATCAGGATATATATTTTCTAAAATAATTCAGCGAGAATTACACATTCAGCAATATAATTCTTAAACAATCCAAACAGAACCATACAGTCTGGCATAAACCAATGATATCCATGCAACCAAAATGATCTGCCATCCAAAATGTAATAATAATCATAATAATAAAATTGCACGATGGATGTAATTTGAAATAAATGTGACCACCGTCATGTTTCCTTGAATGAAAAGCCTGTGGTGCAATTGAACAGAAGGAAATGATTCACAGACATACACACATGTACCTCAACTACTTCGGCTTATACCTAACAATATCAACATGTATTGTAAAATCACACCTTCTGTCTACATTCAGAGATAACACTGTCCACAGTTCAGAAATCAGTCTATGAAATAACAAACTCTACCCCACCCTCCTCCCACATAACCCAAAAGAAACGGTGCCCGTGTGTTCAGAAATAACTGAACAGTATCTTTTACATCAGAAACAAACCAGTACCTATACAATCAATGACAAAGTAATGCTGTTTACATATATTATGAATGTAATGCTGTCCACGGACTCAGGAGATGAGCATTAATTTCAAAATTCTGAAAAGTCACCAGTAATATCAGTATTCAGCTATAACAGAACAAAATCAGCATTCAGACAATGAATTAAATCTCATTACTTTCAGACACAATTGATGATGTTTTCCACTAAACCATGGGGGTGATGTGGGTGGGCAGGGGAGTGTTGACAAACAAAATACCATTTCTGACGTTTGCAATTTGATTGAACGATAAATACATGTAAAAATAGACATAAATGTGTGTGTGTGTGTGTGTGTGTGTGTGAAAGAAATCCAACAAACCATGAGCATTTTCCACCATTGATTGTTCATGCAGTACTTGAGAGCAATGTGTTTGCCTCCTGTCACCAGTATATCTGAACATCATCTATCATACCCACACAGTTAGAAGTGAATTCAAAAGGATATCCTATGTCACGCACATATTCAGCTACGAAAACCGTGGCTGTTCATATTTTCCAGTGCAAGTCTGAACAGATGAATTAATTTAAAAGGCAATTACATGGAAAGAGGGACGTGAAGAGGTGTTCGGGTGAAGTGGTGATGGGGCTGGGAGGTGGGTTCATGGAAATGGGAAAGGACAGATTCTTCAATGGGGAGGGGACAGTCGGATATAAATCAATCCGTTCATGTCAGAAATGGAAAAAAAGGACAGATTCTTCAATTCATGGGAAGGGACAGTCGGATATGAATCAATCCGTTCATGTCAGAAATGAAAAAAAAAAATGGGGAGGGGGACCGATTCTTCAATGTACTGATTTCTTTCGAGGATTCGATTAGGTTCGCACTCAAGTCAAGAACTTTATCTGACACAATCGGTCATCAACACGACTAATGATGAAATTAAATAGATAAATAACTAAACAAACAAACAACAATCCTTGTGTCCATTTACATTACTTTATTTACGAGGTGGCAATTTCAATTTCTATATAGGTTTTGGTAACCATATTCCGCTTTTTTTTTTTCTCCAGCCTTTTCCTTTTTCAACTTTTTTTTTTTTTGGGGGGGGGGGGGGGGGGGGGGGGGGGGGGGGGGGGGGGGGGGGGGTGTTCCTTGTTCTACACACACCCTAAGCCCTCCACCTCAGGACCCTCCCCTTCCTTTAAAACTTAAAAAAAATGGTATCTAGTTACAAAGTGAGACGACTGCAGCAGGCCGAAATCTAAACAAATCTTAAATAGATGTTAGCGAACCGCCAACAGAAACGTGGACAAACGAGTCACAAGACAAAACACGACGCGATTCGACCTCTTAGGTCTTCTTCAGGCAAGACACAAACAAATAGGTCGATGAAAATGAACGAGTTTGTCACATAGCTTTAATCTCTTCAGCGCAAGGTAGGCGTTGATAGACCTAAGAGGTCGAAATGTGTCGTGTTTGTCTTGTGACTCGTTTGTCCACGTTTCTCTTGGCGGTTCGCTAACATTTATCTAAGATTTGTTAAAATTGTATAGTTTTGCAAATCTAAACATTTCTTGAATGTCATCACAGTTTTAAAACTGCCTTCAATCACACTCGATGACAGGTACGACTAATATGCAGATCACACGAAATGTGACATCCACCACATCCATGAGGTGTGTGTGTGCGTGTGTGTGTGTGTGTGTGTGTGTGTGTGTGTGCATGCGTGCGTGCATGCGTGTGTGCATGCATGTCTGTGTGTGCGCGCGCGTGCGTGTTGTTTGGGTCTTCTTTTGACAGTAAAAGCTTAAGTGAAAACACTGATAATGATGATGATTATAACGTGAAGAATTATAACAACAACAATGATGGTGATGATGATGATGATGATAGTAGTGGTGGTGTTAGTAGTAGTAGTAGTAGTAGTAGTAGAGTAGTAGCAATAAACACAACAGTCTCGGACAGACGAAGAATGTGAGTTATTGGGGGGGGGGGGGGGGGGGGGATAAGGGGGGGGGGGGAGGGGGGGGGGGGGGGAGGTGGTGGCGCTCAAGGGCAAACCCATTGACGTTTGCTGCGAGATTCGAATATCAAGACAGATCCCGAATCTGCTCAGCAAGTACACACACACACACACACACACACACACACACACACACACACGCACACACACGCAACATGCGCGCACGCACGTGCGCGCGCGCACACTCCCCCCCTCCCCCCCCCCACACACACCTCTCTATTTCCCTAGATCTGAAAGCCACGACGCAGAAGCAAATACGGTAGTAAAAAGACAGTAGGCTACTCAGGGTGTAAAAAAAAAAAAAAATGGAAACGCGCCACTGAAGATTCTTCCGCTGGATATGGAAGGTGGTATGCTGGATATGGAAGGTGGTATGCTGGATATGGAAGGTGGTATAGTGGTATGCTGGATATGGAAGATGGTATGCTGGATATGGAAGGTGGTATGCTGGATATGGAAGGTAGTATGCTGGATATGGAAGACAGTATGCTGGATATGGAAGGTGGTATGCTGGATATGGAAGATAGTATGCTGGATATGGAAGGTGGTATGCTGGATATGGAAGGTAGTATGCTGGATATGAAGATAGTATGCTGGATATGGAAGGTAGTATGCTGGATATGGAAGGTGGTATGCTGGATATGGAAGGTTGTATGCTGGATATGGAAGGTAGTATGCTGGATATGGAAGGTAGTATGCTGGATATGGAAGGTAGTATGCTGGATATGGAAGGTTGTATGCTGGATATGGAAGGTAGTATGCTGGATATGGAAGGTGGTATGCTGGATATGGGAGGTGGTATGCTGGATGGAAGTAGTAGTATGCTGGATATGGAAGATAGTATGCTGGATATGGAGGTAGTATGCTGGATATGGAAGGTAGTATGCTGGATATGGAAGGTATGGTATGCTGGATATGGAAGGTAGTATGCTGGATATGGAAGGTAGTATGCTGGATATGGAAGGTGGTATGCTGGATATGGAAGGTGGTATGCTGGATATGGAAGGTGGTATGCTGGATATGGAAGGTGGTATGCTGGATATGGAAGGTAGTATGCTGGATATGGAAGATAGTATGCTGGATATGGAAGGTAGTATGCTGGATATGCACGCCTCCCAGTCCCCGTATTCCTTCATTTTTTGTAGTTTTTGTTTTATTTCTTAACATTTATTTATTTTATTTATTTGTTTATTTATTTATTTATTTATTTTGACGGTGCAAACGTTCTGTGCACATTGGACACCCCTTCCCTTCCCCCCCCCCC
>JADBJO010000593.1:202500-222500 GCA_016801955.1 Conus betulinus
TGTGTGTGTGTGTGTGTGTGTGTGTGTGTGTGTGTGTGTGCGTGTGTGTGAGTGAATGAGTGTGTGAGTGAGTGAGTGAGTGTGTGTGTGTGTGTGTGTGTGTGTGTGTGTGTGTGTGTGTGTGTGTGTGTGTGTGTGTGTGTGTGGTTGTGCGCGCGTATGTGTAGGAGAGAGAGAGAGAGAGAGAGAGAGAGAGAGAGAGAGAGAGAGAGGGAAGAGAGAGAGAGAGAGAGAGAGGAGAGAGAGAGAGAGAGAGAGAGAGTGTGTTGTGCGTGTGTGTGTGTGTGTGTGTGTGTGTGTGTGTGTGTGCGTGCGTGTGTGTGCGTGCGTGTGTGTGTGGGTATTGGTGTTTTGTGCGCGCGCGCGCGCGTGTGGGGTTGTGCTGCATTAAAATTTTGTCGGTGTGTGCGGGTGAGAGAGAGAGAGAGAGAGAGAGAGAGAGAGAGAGAGGAGAGAGAGAGAGAGAGAGAGAGAGAGAGAGAGAGAGAGAGAGAGAGGTGTGGATGATTTAACATGGAGTGCTGGTGGAAGCTATTTTTAGATGAGACACGTGACGTGGATCAAATGACCACGGAACCCTTTCCTATGCTTGTATTGTTGTATGAGATGTTTTTGCGACAGTCTTACTGGCGTAAAGTTCAGTTAGTTTCCTTTCAATTCTTCCTCTGCATTGCTTCACATAAAGCGCAAAGAGCATCATTTACTACGGGACATTAATGTGGCTCTGTAGAAGCACTCACTGTTGTTATTGTATAGTTCTTGTTAAATGCATCTTAAATCCTGAAAACATGCCAACTCACGGCTAAAATCAGCTCGACATGATATCTCATTCTGATTATTGTTAAACCATCCTAATGCAATTACAATTCCTAAAACATCCCATCTCTCAGTCAAATCCACGGGACATATACTTACCTCTAATAAGTGTTACATCATCCTAATGCGTTACACTTCCTGAAAACATTCCATCTCTCTCTCTCATTCCACCCGACTTCTACTTACGTCTGTAAACTTTGAATGTTTTCAAAGCATTCCCATGCACAGTGGATCCTGTTTTTACTGCTATAACCTATCAACAGCATTTTGTCGATCAAATCACCTGACCATCGTTGACACTTTCAGAGAGGATCTACTGGACTTTGAACAACGATGCTAATTCCGCCCCATCACCCCCCCCTCCCCCCCCCCCCCCTCGATCCGCCCCCCCCCCCCCCCCCCCCCCCCATTTTTTCTATAATGTTTTGTTTGTTTGTAGTTGTGATTTTGTTTGTTTGTCTCTGCTGACAGGACATAATAACAACACAGCCAACAACGGTTCATCATGAACATGAAAAAAAAAAAGAAAGAAAAGAAAAAAAAGAACAATGTACAAACAAAAAGCGCTGAAAAAACATTTAAAGACGTTATTTCAGAGTGTCGAGCAAAAAAAACCCTGAAGATGAAATAGTGTTACGTATCTACGTTGTGTTTAAACTTCCTAGGCCTGCTTTCATAGAAGTGACAGACATGTTGTTGAAGAGCTGCTTAATAAGTTACAAAGAATGATGAACAGTGAACACAGTTTCTGATAATCCAAACAAAGTGTTGACGTACTGCTGAATATTGTTGGCAGTAAAACACACCATAGAATTCATCGTTCACTTTTATCAGTATCTGCGATCTCAGCACACTCTTTCTTCCTCAGCAATCTATCTGAAGGACCTTTTTTTCCATTTCAACCCATGGTTGTTAACAGCGGCGACCGACTGCCTTTAGTAGTTTTCTAAGAACACACACACACACACACACACACACACACACACACACACACACACACACACACACACACACACACACACACACACAATTGAAAAAAAAAACCAACAACAAAACTGATTTGAAATGTTTTTTTGGGGGGGACATTTTTTTAAGGGACTCCTCTCAAGTGTGAGTTTATGATTCTGTAAAATTATTTCTATGTCATTACATAAAAGAATGCCCAGTTAACGAAACTTGTGAATCCCCAACACATCCATACCAACTGCTTATATTCCGCTACGCTATTGCAACGTCATAGGTGCACGATAAAAAAAAAAAACCTTCGCGTAACTTAATCAGTTTGGCAAGAATATTTTCATCATGTTCAGTTCAACTCAACAGTTATGTTACCCACTCAAAACATTCCACTATAATTCATAAACCGACAATTTCAGTTTTTATGTCTCAATCAGACACAGCTAAGTTACAGGACTAAGGAAAGCCAACAGCTACGATCATCTTTGCACAACAAAACGAATTAGACATGAATCTGTCTCACAACCAAGAGTCAAAAGTCAGTCAGTAAAAACAGAAACAACTAAGCCAGCAACAACAAAACTGAAAATACACCCCACCTAAAAGGAACCGCTACCCCAAAAAAAACAAACAAGCGAACAAAGCAAGAGATCCTTGATATATACGCATTGGCTCATTGTCAGACATCCAGACCACTATCGGAATCTTCCACGTCAATTTTGGTCAGAGCTTAGCAATAGCGTCATCTCAATACCGTGTTTAAAAAAAAAAAAAAAACGGTCCCCACAGAATCTGTCGTACATTCAGTCAGTTGACTGATCATTCTGCTTAAATCGAAGTCTAACCAATCCTTTCTAATTATTCTCTTACATGTTCTGTCAGCTGACTTGATCATTCTTCTCAAATCAGAAAGATGACAATCTTTTTTTTTTTCTAAATCAGTGTCTAACATATTCAATGAGTTAACAGATCATTCTGCACTTCAATCGGACGCAGGTCGGTGCTTTCGAGTTATTCTCCTACTGTGTCGTTCAATCAGTCTCTCCAGTTTATGCAACACTGAAATCGATCAGACCTTCGATACTCCGATCTGGCGACCGTGAAAGGGGATGAGTCCATCCGCCATCCACACATCGAACGCTGGTTCACCGAAGGAACCGTTCTCCGTCTATTCTTCAGCAAGACGTTCCTCCAGTCGATCTTTCAGTGGGGGCCTGCTTTAGGCCAGGCCGGCCGGTTCCACAAGTCGTAGTTCAAGCTTCAACCAGATCTTTTAAAACCTTCCCATCAGTCCATAATCCCAGTTCAATGTTCAGTGTCAAGTAAGTGTCCGGCATTCCAACGATCCTTTCAGACTTTACTGTCATCCTGAGATCAGTCAATCACTTCAGTTCCATACTCGATCTGTTTCTCACGAAAAACACGGGGTTAGCATCCGTTGCTGCGATCGGCCATTCAACAATGATCTTCGGCCATTCAACAATGATCTTCGGCCATTCAACAATGATCTTTTGCTTGTGATCAGTGATTCTCCATCAGTTCAGTTCTTTTTTTTTTTCCTGCAGTGAAATCGCACACACATTCTATCCTCCCGAAAGCAGCCATTTAGTTAAAATCTTTTTGCTTGTGATCATTGATTCTCAATCAGATTTTCTTCCACAGCGAAAGTCAATACGTACATCCTATCCCTCAAAAAAAAAAAAAAAAAAAAAAAAAAAAAATCAGGATCGACTGAACTCAAGGAATCAGCCGACGTCTTCTGGAAAGCTGGATGACTCATTCACAGATCCGATATGGACGGACGACGCTGAATGGGGGATTTGCTCAGGCTGCGCATGCGTATTAAATCCATCTGCCTGAAGTTGGACTTCCGGTCTCCGCAATACGAGTTGGTCGTACGATCGTCTGAAACACGAAGAAGTGGCATCATCGATGGCACAGGAAATCAAGGGACAATGTTACTAAGACTGTAAGAGATGAAAAGTAGGCATTGCATCCACCTATCTATGTATCTATTAATCTATCTGTGTATCTGTGTGTCTGTCTGTCTATCTACTAACCTAACTATCTATCAATCTAAAACAATAATGACACAGACTGACAATTCCTCCATCACTATATTAATGACTCGGAGAAAGTTTCACAAATTATGGGACAGTGAAAAGGGGTAGGAAGGGGTTGCGAGAGAAAAAAGAAAAGAAAAGAAAATGGGAATAGAAACTCGGAACATTAGAATATAGATACCAAAATGTTTTGCTGGCAGCATCTTCACTTGTCCATCTGAAAACAGAACCATTCACATAGCTTGCTAAGGAGCCTTTCGTCCGCTGATTCGGGTTCATCAGTAAGACACGGCTGAATATGTCTGTGTTCCCTCGGCCTCAAGTGGAGATATACCACAGGCCATGACTCTGTGCCATTCTCACCCTCAAGGATTCGAAAACATGATGTAACAGCACCCCAAAGAGTCGTCGAAGGGTAGAAAAGTAAAAGAAGAAGAAAACGCTGTAAGAAATCTCTCTCTCTCTCTCTCTCTCTCTCTCTCTCTCTCTCTCTCTCTCTCCATATATATCTCTATATATATATATATATATATATATATATATATATATATATATATATATAGTTTTATGCGATTGCTGTTAGTTTAGATATTATTTCCTCGGTCATTTTTGACTTCTCAGTATAGTGTACGTACACTAAACACACATGCGCTGATGCATCTTTGATGAACTTTGATAATTTATCTCCTCCTCCTCCTCCTCCTCCTCCTCCTCTCATCATCATCATCATCTCCAGTCTCACAAATTCCTCCAACACCTCTCTTCTATATCTTGTGCCTTCCACGCGCAAAATCACAGGGCATTAAACATCGTTTTGCTGATTGTGGAAGTGTATATGATCAAAGACAGGGACATTTTCCTGCGGATTCCGTGATGACTTGGTATCATTATGCTGCACGTTAAGCGACCTCGATTTATTTCTTTATTTACTTTTTAAATTTGTTTGGGGGTGGGGATGGGGTTGAGAAAATCAGTATGTTTTATTTGATTGAACTAAAACGTGGTAGTGATGCATCTTGTTTTTGGTTCGTTTTCTTTTTGTGTCATACTTGGCTTGACTTGTTTACTTTTGGTGTATTCACTTGTGCATAGTTCCGATTGCACCTCGTGTCTCCCTAACAGGGCTTTGACGATCAGTTTAGCTATAAACATCAGGACATAACATAGCTTGATCTCCCTTATCAAGGTCATTATCGTTATAGTCATTGTCTTCTTCTATTTTTAAACACCACTAGTAGCAGCAGAAGCATCAACAATGCCACCACTACCACCAATAACAATGATATCAGCAGCAGCAGCAGCAGCAGCAACAACAACAACAACAGCAACTGTAGTGACAGCAACAACAGCAATAGAAACATTTGCAAGAAAAGCAGCAGCAGCAGCATCAGGAGCGGCAGCAGGACTACCACCACCACCACCTCCACCACCACCATACCACCAACGTCAGCAGTACCACCAGCAGCAGCAGCAGCACCATCACCCACCACCACCACCATCACCACCACTACCATCACGACCACCACCACCATCACCTCATCTGTACACACCGAGAGAACAACACAGCACACCCTACACTATCCCCAGCGCATACCAACATAACTGTGCTTGGTGTTGTCCACGTTGAAAGAACTGATGAACGACTTGCGAAAGCGGCTGGCCCGTTTGCGCACGTGGCCCAAAAAGGGGGCGGTGGAGATGGTGTAGAGGACCGGGTTGATGGCCGAGTTCAGCGGGAGCACGAAGACAGCGATCCATGCATACACCTGCACCAAGATGATGACGATGAAAATGAAGAGAAATGAACATCAACGAACGCAAACCCAACAGTTCAACAGCTGAAGTTGATCACAGAGTCGAAGAGACACGTTTCTAACATGAGAACTCCTGGACTCTTTATCAGTAACTTCCACCTATGAGTCTTCCACCTGTATTTTACCCATTCCTACCTTTTAAAGCGTGAAGAAGCTCCGTGGTGCATTCCATGTCATGTGCCACTCACAGTGAAACATGTTCTTTTAGAGTGTTGGGACTTGCACGATGTGAGACACAAACATTTTACAGCAGATTCCATGAAAACCTTGTTCAGAGATGTTCTGCCTGACACGATCTTTGAGTTCTATAAAGAGATTAACATTTTTCATCGGATCTGAGATTTTACAGTGGAAAGATTTTTTCTTAACAAACTTTCGGATGGGTTTTTGCATGTATCTTAAAGAATTGTGTGAATGAAAGACTTGTGAGTTGGTTTTAAACGTGGTGACAGCCCTGGTGTGGCCCTTTGCGGTCGGCTGGGCTATAAGCAACATTATCTTATCTCATCTTATCTTACCTGTGAGTATTTGTTACACTCTATGCATAGTGCGCTGGATGACCTCGGGTGAAATAAAAAACAAACAAACAAACAAACAAGCCCCCCCCCCCCCCCCCCCCCCCCCCCCCCCCGCACTGGAGAGGTAAACGAGAGAACAAAAAAGTTCCAGAACTGCGTGGGAGATTTCCTGCGCTCTTCCGAAACTTCTGCGAGGCTACTGATCATCCGCCCATTGGATGACCGGGGTATATGATCCGTTCCGAACGTCTTGTAGCTCGCTTTTTGTCATATTCTCCTAAAAACAAAACAAACAAACAAACAAAAAAACCCCCCTTCAGTTTCGAGGTCTGTTCGTAAGTGAGCTCAAACAAGTTAAACATTTGAGAAGACAAGTGACCGCTCGCTCTTCGCTTTCATTGTCCTCAATGTCGTGTCTCTCTTGCCTGAAGAAGACCTAAGAGGTCGAAACGCGTCGTGTTTTGTCTTGTAATTTGTTTCGTCCCTGTTAACCGGCGGAGTTACTTCCAATTCCCGGTGAAATTTGTTTCAGTTCCTGCCCACAGTCACCTTACCTTAAAACTAAATGAACATGTAGAAAGAAAAAGGGTTAGTTACCGCCACAGACTACAGTTACAGACAAACAGATTACAGGACAAAACACGATGCATCTTGATCTCTTGGGTCTTCTTCGGCTCCGAATACGAGAAGATTGAGTAGTTTCTCGTTTCTTCGTTTTCACACTGTCCTAAATGATGTTTTGTTTGTGCCTGAAGAAGACCCAAGAGGTCCAAATGCAGTGTCTTTTGTCCAGTAATCTGTTTGTCTGTATCTGTATCTGTGGCCGGCGACTATCCCCTTTTCTTTCTGAATTTTGCTTCATTTTTCGGCCCTCAGCCGCTTCGTTTTGAAACTAAATGAACATGCATACAGATGGGGTTGGGAGTTGGGTGTGGGTGGAGTGGTGGAATTTGTGACTGTGGAATCTGGATGGTTGAGAAAACTAATCTTGCAGGTGGGGAGGTAGAGTAATCCTGCAGGCGAGGTGGAACAAAGAAACAACAACAAATCCACACATTGTTTTTAGCGTACGTCTTCCTCATTACTGTTACTAGACCGTTTAGGAAAGGTTGACCAACAAATGCTTACAGCGTGCTTCTTTTTTGGTAAGTTCCTGGAATCGTTTAGGAAAGGCTGAAGAATAAACGGTTGGAGCGTAGCTCCTCTTTGGTACCGTTATCAGATCGTTTAAGACGGGTTGAACAATTACCGTTTGTCGCCTACCTCTTCTTTATTCCTCTTACCAGATCGTCTACGGAAGGTTGAAAAACATTGGTTAGATCGTACGGTTCTACAGTACCGTTGCCAGATTCTCTAGGAAAGGTTGAACACTAAATGTTTTGAGCGTGGGTCTTCTTCAGTGCTATTACTATACCCTGTAGGAGAGGTTGAGTAATAAATATTTTGAGCGTAGGGTCTTCTTCAGTAGGAGAGGCTGTTACGTTATACCCTGTAGGAGAGGTTGAGTAAGGTTGAAACGTTTTTGAGCGTAGGTCTTCTTCAGTGCTGTTACTATACCCTGTAGGGGAGGTTGAGTAACAAACGTTTTGAGCGTAGGTCTTCTTCAGTGCTGTTACTATACCCTGTAGGGAGAGGTTGAGTAACAAACGTTTTGAGCGTAGGTCTTCTTCAGTGCTGTTACTATACCCTGTAGGAGAGAGGTTGAGTAACAAACGTTTTGAGCGTAGGTCTTCTTCAGTGCTGTTACTATACCCTGTAGGAGAGGTTGAGTAACAAACGTTTTGAGCGTAGGTCTTCTTCAGTGCTGTTACTAGACCCTGCAGGAAAGGTTAAAACAATATCCGTTCGATTGTGGATATTCAGCCTTGTTACTACATCGTTTCGGAGAGGGTTGAACAACAATGAAGGTTTAGATCGTTGCTCTGCTTCCGTACACTGTTGCTAAATCCTTTCGGACAAGTTGAACAATAACCGTTTGGAATGCGGATTTTTTTCATAGCCATCAGCAGAGTCTCTGGGTCGGGGTTTTCACCAGAAACCTTTGTAACGTAGCTCAGTCCCAGTCCTGCCATGTCCACGCCACCAAATCCACAGTCTCGCCCGGTTTAGGAACCGTTTCTCACGATGACCTCAACAGCTTCCCTTGACCTCTTTTCTCATCCGTCTCCCTTTCCTGCCGTCCCCCCTCCCTTCCCTCCCCTCCTCCCTACTCCCCCGCCACAACTTTTGATTTTACCTTGTGATGACCCTCTTTAATTATTAATGAAACAATCATTACCACTATCACCGAGAACTGCACGATGTCCTGATGATCTTTCGCCATTATTGCTACAGCTATCATCATCATCACAGTACACAAACGACATTACGTTTGTATCGGAACGACCATCAACACCACCAGAAAAACAAACAAACAAACACAAAAAAAAACACCCTATAGTATGGCAATGACCTTACATCCTAATGGGGACAACACTAATTACTATCGGCCACAACCTTGCGGTAGGCTACAATAATGACCTTACGTCATTACTGGGACAAAACTCACCGAACGCTTCAAAAACTTCTTCAAACATTTCGCAGAATGAGAACGATCTTTAGTCATTTATGGAACAACTATCATCGTCACCACCCCCACCCAAAACAAGATGCAAAGTATATAAACGTACTCCCAGTTTATCCTGAATACGCGTGAGATATTCATAAAGAGGAAAAACCGTCTTGGGCTGGTAACCGTTAGTAATGGCTATTCTGGTAAACATCAGCCATCGTCTGTGACCTATAATGAACATACTTACAAATTTTCAGAAAGATCGGCCAAGAACACCATAAAGAAGAAAACCATTATGGGCCGTTAGCAACGGCTATAACGGTAAACTTAAACATCGGGCATCATCCGTGACCCATAATGAACATACCTACAAATTTTCAGAAATGTTGTGGCCACGTACTTTCTGAGATATTCCATAAAGAAGAAAAACCGTTACAGGCCGTTACAGCCGTTAGTAACAGCTATAACGGGATAAACTAAAAACATCGGACATCATCCGTGACCCATAATGAACATACCTGCTAATTTTTCACAAAGATCGGCCAAGTACTTTCTGAGATATTCCAAAAAAGAAGAAAAACCGTCTCAGGCCGTTACAGCCGTTAGTAACAGCTATAACGGTAAACTAAAACATCGGGCATTATTCGTGACCCACAGCGAACATACCTACAATTTTTCAGAATATCGGCCCAATTACGTTTTGAGATATTCCATAAAGAAGAGAAAAACCGTTACAGGCCGTTACAGCCGTTAGTGACAGCTATAACGGGATAAACTAAAACATCGCGCATCATCCGTGACCCATCATGTTCACACCTGCTAATTTTCACAAAGATCGGCCAAGTACTTTCGGAGATATTCCATAAAGAAGAAAAACCGTTACAGGACCGTTACAGCCGTTAGTAACGGCTATAACGGTAAACTAAAAACATGCCTACAAATTTTCAGAAAGATCGGCCAAGTAGTTTTATCTGGAGCGAGTGGAACACATTTTGACCACGGACGGACGGACGGACGGACACACACACAGACACACACACACACAGGCAGCATTTCTTCGTTCCCATTCTAAAGTTCTCCCTGTTCTGCAGGAACTGGGAGTACAAAAACGAAAACAAAAGAAACCAAAAAACCCTCACTCTGAAACGGACTTCAAATCCTACTGGAACAATCATCATCACTGTCCCCCAAATTCTGAGAAGACGAAACTGTAACTGTACTCCTCCCACCCCCTACCTCTCTCTCCCGACTTAGCGCAGTCGGACGACGAAAAGCTCTTACGTCATTACTGGAACGAGCGCCCCCTAGCGAGGCGAAGCCCAGCAGGATGATGGGGACCCAGCACACGAAGTCGGTCATGACGATCAGCGTCATCCGTCGCGCCATCGCCGCGTCGTTCTTGGACTCGCTGCTCCGCACGGCGCTACGCGTCTGCCTCGCGATGATGAACATCCACAGGTAGGAGAAGAAGATGAGGAGGAAAGAGGCGAAGTTGATCACCTGAAAATTGAATATCAAAAAAAAAAAAGGGAAAAAAAAATCAAATGAAAATATCTATGGATGAACCTTTCTGAGCAGAATTCTGCTGGAAAAATAGATACAAAAATAGACTAATAAATGAATTAAGCTAATAAATTAAAACGCGTTTGCCTCGCAATGATAAAAATTCACAGGTAGGAAAGAAGATGAGGAGGAAAGAGACAATGTTGATAACCCGAAAATTGAATCTATAAAAAAAAAATAAATAAAAAGAAAAGAAATCAAATGAAATTATCTGTGGATGAACCTTTCTGAGCAAAATTCTGCTGGAAAAAAAAAAACAGATACATAAAACGAATAAGATGTTAAAATAAAACGTTTTTTGCCTCGCGACAATGAACATCCACAGGTAGGAGAAGATGAGAAGGAGAGGGACAATGTTGATCACCTGAAAATTGAACATGAAAAAAAAGGAAATCAAATGAAATTATCTGTGGATTACACTGCTGAGCAAAATGCTGACGGGAAGAACAGGTACATAAATAGATGAATTAAATGAACAAGTAAATAAAATAAAACGCCTTTGCCTCGCGTTGATGAACATTCACTGTTAGGTAGAAGAAGATGAGTAGGAAAGAGGTGAAGCTGATCACCTGAAAACTGAAAACGAAAATCAGACAAAGATATCTGTGGAAGAATCCTGCACAGCAAAACTCTCTGCTGGAAAAAAAAATAGATACACGAATAGATGAATGAGTGAATAAACAACTTAATCTGAAAAGAAAAACAAGCAAATAGTCAAAAGAAAGGGTCAGTATGTAAACAAATAAAAAACAAGTAGAATATGAAAAAGGAATCAGATCTTAGCACAGCATGCATGTAACACCCCCCCCCTCTCTCCTCTCTCTCTCTCTCTCTCTCTCTCTCTCTCTCTCTCTCTCTCTCTCTCTCTCTCTCAACTCTCAGCACATCATTTGAACGCTTCACTCATCTTTGTTCTAACCTCACCCCTTACAACGAACTTTTATCGTTGATTCTAACAAAAGAAACAAAAAACACACAATTAAACAGATAAACCGATAGATCAACCAACATTCATGAAACACACACTTCCCAATCAACTCATCTTCTCCACCCCCCCCCTTCCCTTCCCTTCACTCTCAACGCTAATCCTCTAACCTCACCTCTCACTCTCTCTCCCTCTCACCCCATCCACCCTCTCACACTCCCTCCCTCACCCCCCCCCACTCTCTCTCTCTTTTCAAATTCCGTTCCCATCTTTTTTGTCCCTCCCTCTCTCCTTCCCATCCCCACGCCTCTCCACTCCTCCACTCCCCTTCTCCCTCCCCCAGATCCATTTCTCCATCCTCTCCTCTCCCCCTCCCCTTCCCGCGCCCCTCCTTCTCCACCCCTAGTAGAGAAAGAAACTCGTGGAGAGCGTGGCAGCAGAGAGTCCTCAGAAGAGAAGCCCCCTTCAAGCGAGTGTTTCGGCCCTTATATCTCCTGACACTCTAGGGGCGTTGGGCCCACACCCGGTTCATGACTGCGGGTGTCCCTCTGCTGCTGCCCCCTTTTTTTTTCCCATCTTGGGACGATGCCATGACTGGGATTCGAACCATGACCCTCCGGACATGCTCATTTTCCACTTAACGACTCGCACTCTAACCACTGAGCCACTGGGACACCTGATATTTTGTAGGAAAGTTAAGCCTTATGAAGTTCACTTTTGTTCCTCCGTGACCAGATCCAGCTTGAACACCTCTCTGCCGCTTCTGCCATTGCATTCAGGGCTCTGGGTTTTCCCCTCCCTATATCCACCCCTTCCCCGGATTCCTTCTTCTCTCCTCTCTCCCCCGGTCTCCTCACCAGGAACACGGCGACGGAGTACTCCCAACCCGCTGGTCGGGCCGGCGTGACGTGCAGGGCCAGGCACACACCCCGAGCGCCCGTAGAACTCCTTGAAGTAGTCCCAGCCCAGCAGAGGGAGCACCGACAGCCAGAAGACCCCCAGCCACACGAGACCCATCACCAGGGTGGCCTGCTTGAGCCCCAGTCGTTTCAGCTGCAGACACGGAGAGAGAGAGAGAGAGAGAGAGAGAGAGAGAGAGAGAGAGAGAGAGAGAGAGAGAGAGAGAGAGAGATTCAGATTCAGATCAGATCTTTATTCTGTTGGGCCACAGCCTCTCAGAAGGGGGTACAATAAGAGAGAGAGAGAGAGAGAGAGAGAGAGAGAGAGAGAGAGAGAGAGAGAGAGATTAACTGATGAACTTTACATCTAGGATGAATCTCCATCTAAATTTCACATTTGATTTCATAATCGGGGTCATTTATAACAGATTCACAGGTATAAGAACAGCTGTACATTAATCAATGAATGTGTAAAAGCAGCCGTAATACGGGTAAAATATACCAGTTTTTTATGAAGATAAAACTGTCGATACAGTTACTCTATTTCGCCAGAATGCAAGTAAGTACTTCGCTATAATTTCAAGACACATTTGTATTATTGTAAACGTGTTTGTGATGATGTAAGTAAACTGATAGATACTTCTTTAATTTGTAGCCATATATAGATAGATATGCCGGTATATCTCCATAATCGTGTTTTCTTTCCGTTGAAATAATGAAAAAAAAAAAAGGGATTGGTACTGTTCAAATCGCCAAAGAAGATTACATCATCACTGAGATAAAACTTGTCCTAGGATTAATGAGAAAATCAAAACCCAGTTGTGATTGTAATGATGTTATTATGTTTTTCTACTGACAACAAAATTAGGATTGCAGAATAAACTGAATCAGTTGCATATCTTCTGACAACAGTAACGACTGAAAATCACCACAGATGAAAGAAAGGCAGTCGTTTTGAAAAAAATAACCCCACAAACATTTTCATTTCTGTCTGTGCCGATAACAGCATTCAGACAGTAGAACAAATGGTGTAAACAGGTCTACGAAAGGTAATTTTTTCACAAAAGTAGAAACTTTTATCAAGCTAAAAATAAAAGAAAATCTACTGTTCCGCCGAACGAGAGACAAACAAATTACAAGGCAAGGCCACGGCGCGCGTTTCGACATCTTTGGTCTTCTTCCGGCAAGATAAAACAATTTTAGGGACAACGAAAGGGAACGAGCAATCACTTACCTCCTCAAAGTGGACGCAAAAACGCTGAAAACCCTATTAGCAAACAAAGTACCAGAGCAGTACATACCTTCAAGCGGAAATGAAGGTGGAAAGGAAAGAAAGATTGGTGTTACGATGCGGGCTTTTTTTTTTTTTTCCTAACTTAAATGATTATGTCCGATTATCAACTACGGAGGTGATATATGGCTTCCATTTAATAACACGGCAACAAAGAAAGACAGGTCCATTATTATATACACTGTTAACCGCTTCAATGTCCATCTTTCTTCAGTCAAACTGACCATTAGAGAACGTTTTACAGGAGCCTCCACAGACTGCGTAAACGAACGATGAAATTATCTGTTCTGTCAGAGTTGAGGTGATATCCCATCCATCAGTTACTGTATGGCAGACAATATGATTTGGGGTTCAAGTAACCGAATCAAAAGAGGGCACAGCTCCCTAAAGCAAGTCTACAAATGACACAAAAATTGACGGTACCACAAAACAAGGCTCCCTAAATAAACGAGTTAAACATGACATTGACACAGTCATGAGGACAATAAAACTGCAATTTGTGGCAGACAGAAGTGGGTAGATTTCCCTTTTTTTTTTTTTTTTTTTTTTTTTTTTTTTTTTTTTTTGCTACTGTTTGCCAGAAAATGTCGTTTCAGTTTCCCGTGAGAGAATAAGATAAGTCTTCCATGACATGTTCTTAGCGAAACCGAAAAAAAAAAAGCCAATCATCCTTGAATGAACTTAAACTTAAGGGTTGCCCACCTAACCACTTGTCACAGATTCCCCTGTGGGTTGTCTCCTAACCACTTGTCACGGATTCCCCTGTGGGTTGTCTCCTAACCACTTGTCACGGATTCCCCTGTGGGTTGCCTCCTAACCACTGGACATGGATTCCCCTGTGGGTTGCCTCCTAACCACTGGACATGGATTCCCCTGTGGGTTGTCTCCTAACCACTGGACATGGATTCCCCTGTGGGTTGCCTCCTAACCACTGGACATGGATTCCCCTGTGGGTTGCCTCCTAACCGTTCGACATGGATTCCCCTGTGGGTTGTCTCCTAACCACTGGACATGGATTCCCCTGTGGGTTGCCTCCTAACCACTTGTCACGGATTCCCCTGTGGGTTGCCTCCTAACCACTGGACATGGATTCCCCTGTGGGTTGCCTCCTAACCACTGGACATGGATTCCCCTGTGGGTTGTCTCCTAACCACTGGACATGGATTCCCCTGTGGGTTGCCCTCCTAACCACTGGACATGGATTCCCCTGTGGGTTGCCTCCTAACCGTTCGACATGGATTCCCCTGTGGGTTGTCTCCTAACCACTGGACATGGATTCCCTGTGGGTTGTCTCCTAACCACTGGACATGGATTCCCCTGTGGGTTGTCTCCTAACCACTGGACATGGATTCCCCTGTGAGTTGCCTCCTAACCACTGGACATGGATTCCCCTGTGGGTTGCCTGTGTCGGGGCGAGAGTCGCAATGAGTGGCAGTGGCCATAATGCTTTTGGAGTGATACAAAAAATGAGACAGAAAAAGAGAGGGCAAAAGAAGAAAGAAAGAAAGAAAGAAAGAAAGAAAGAAAAGAAAAGAAAGAAAGAAAGAAAGAAAAGAACAGAAAGAAAGAAAGAAAGAAAAAAAAAGAATACATACATACATACATACATACATACATACATACATGCATAACATACATACATATGTACATACATACGTGACAAACATACATACTACATACATAAACACATATACATATATACATACACACATACATACACACACACACAATAAATACACACATAACATACATACCAACATACATAACAAACATACATGCATACATAACATACACACACAAACATACATACCTACATAATATTTATACATAATCATAACAAACATACATGCATACATACATACACACACAAACATACATACACACCTACATAACATTATATACATAACAATCATACATACATACATACATACATACATATATATACACACACATACATACATACATACATACATACATATATACATACATACGTATCGATTCATCCATCCATTCCATTCCATTTTACACCATACAATACTGTCTTGTATTGTACCCCTACCATACCGTTCTACCTATCTGTCTACCTACCTACACACACACACACACACACACACACACACACACACACACACACACACACACACACACACACACGCACGCACGCACAGAGCCAGCACCGACCTTGAGGGGGAAGATGATGCAGACCAGGCGGTCCAGGGTGATGACGGTCAGGGTGAAGACGGAGAGCTCGCTGGAGAAGGTGGAGATGAAGCCGGAGAAGCGGCACAGCTCAGACTGCCGCCACCAGCGGTCGTGCAGGATGTACACCCCCCGGTAGTAGCTGTCCACCACGGCGATGATCAGCAGGTACACCCCCATGAAGAAGTCCCCGATGGCCAGATTGGTGATGAGGAAGGAGTGGACCTGAGGAGGGAGAGAGACAATGATAATGGCAACGACGATGACAATGACAATGACAATGACGATGACCATGACAATGGCAATAACAATGACGATAACAATAACAACGGCGATAACTATGACAATAACGATGACGATAACAAAGACAATAACAATGACGATAACAGTGACAATAACAATGACGATAACAAAGACAATAACAATGACGATAACAATGATGATAGCAATGACAATGACGATAACAATAACACTAACAATGATGATAACAATAACAATGGCGATAACAATGGCAATAACTATAACGATAACAAAGACAATAACGATAACAATGACAATAACAATGACGATAACAATAACAATGGCAATAACTATGACACTAACAATGGCGATAGCAAAGACAACAACACACACACACACACACACACACACACACACACACACACACACACACACACACACACACACACACACACACACACACGTGCGCGCGCGCGTGGGAGGCACGAATGCATGTAGGGACAAAGCTACACATGCGCTATTCGCCGTTTAGGTTATAGGAGTTGATAAAAACCAAGTGTCTGAAAAGATGATCCTTGAAAGAGGAGAGCGAAGCCGTTGCTGTGACATTCACAGGAGGGAGAGAGAGAGAGAGAGAGAGAGAGAGAGAGAGAGAGAGAGAGAGAGAGAGAGAGAGAGAGAGAGAGAGAGAGAGAGAGAGAGAGAGAGAGAGAGAGAGAGAGAGAGAGAGAGAGAGAGAGAGAGAGAGAGAGAGAGAGAGAGAGATGCAAAGCGGGGGCCATCTGGTCGCTTGTCTTTGCTGATTCTACCGTGCATGCTCTGAAGCAGGAAATCGAATCGGGATCTTTCTTTCTTTTTTTTTTTTTTTTTTCGTCTGTATGTGTAGTGTGCCTGTGTGTGCATGATTTTCTTAGCTTTAATTTGTTTTAAAGTCTTGTAAAGAAAGAAAAAAAAGATCATGGAAAAAATCCGAAATAAAGATGGCAAAACTGACTCGTTTTGTGACTGGAAGACGGTTTGTTTTCATCAACACTCCCGCTGTCCCGTTAGAGCGATTTATTAAGATCGGCTCTTTCACGGCAAGACTTTATCATAAAGAACAGCCAAAGGTGGTACGGAAGCCGGTGTGCTCCAGATGTTTACAGCCTGGTCATTTTTTGCACCAGTGCCAGAACATGGTCACCTGCAGAGAGTGTCATCAGAGTGGACACAGACGTGGGGACCCGGAGTGTGGTGCTTTTCCTGATCCGGTATCCTTGGAACCTGGTCTGGAGGAGATGACTACAGACCGCAGTAATGCTTCTTCCCTGCACTTTACCCTCCGATCCAGGACGTCGACCTTGCACCGTCTACCTTTGATGAGACAGAGGACGTCTTTGAAGACTCTCATACAGACATTGTACCTGAGACTCAACTCACTCAGGCTGCAGATGCAGAGTGTTCTGCTATGGAAAAGGCAAAGGCAGAGGAGTCACCTCGTTCGGTGCCAGAGGATAGTAATTCAGTTACACCTCACCTTAAATCTGGGCCGGGTAAACACCGTCAAAGAAAGGGAAACAGTCAGATCTGACACCGGTTTGAATCAGGTGCAGACGGACGGAGATTCCCCAACAGCAGTGAACTGGTCACATCAGTTCACACCATACTCACGCATGTCGGTGCATCCTCCCTGTCCCACTCTCAAAAAGACGTGGGATAGGCAGAATGTGTTCATTCATGCTTTCCCTAACGACGACCGCTTTGCTTTACGGACTTGTTTTCGGATTAATTCTCGGGTAACGGACTTTGTTATGGCAATCGGACTTCCATGGCTTGCGACTCAAATTTGCGTCTGTTTTCGCTAAATGTACGAGGACTGCGGTCTCGTTTAAAAAAGAAAAGCATTGTTCAAATTAATTAAAGAGAGAAAATATGATATTATATGTTTACAGGAGACTTACATCACAGAAGATGTACATGATCAATGGAAAAAAGAATGGGGTGCAGGGGAATTTCTATGTAACACTTTCACAGCACATAGTTGTGGACAGGTAATCTTGTTCCGTGAAAACATAGTTGACAGTCACGTAATACTACACAGCTCAAGAAGAATTTTGGCCGTTGAAGTGGAAATATCACAGAGAAAGATAGTAGTTTTAAATATTTATGCACCTAATACTGCTCAAGAGAAAACGTTATTTTTTGAAGAATTAGAAAAAGTAATGTCAAATATAATTTCAGATAATATATTAATATGTGGTGATTTTAATTGTGTGTTAGATAATGATGTAGATATTGTTTTCGGGGAAAAAAAAAACATGCAGATAACGCAGTACAGAGATTCTGTGACTGGGTAGCAAACCATAACTTGTTCGATGGCTGGCGATTATTTCATCCAAATGAAAAAGAATTTACCTGGAGTAAAAAGTCTCCATTTATTGCAAGAAGACTCGATTATATCTTTATGAGTTCCGAAATTTTCGATAAAACGTTGGAATGTAACATCACTCTATGCCTTCCACTGACCACAGAGCATGCTCTATTACCGTGAAATTTTCTAGTATAGAAAGAGGCCCTGGATTGTGGAAGTTTAATAATTCATTACTAAACGATCTAGAGTTTGTAAATGAAATGAATGCTTTAATAGATGATCACATTTCATACATAAATGAACATGCAGACTATCAAAATGGAATGGGAAGTTTTGAAAATAAAGATTAAAACTTTTCTTCTATGAACTATAGTAAACACAAAAGTATGGTAAGAAAAAAATATGTTGATAGATTTATATAATAAACTAAACGAGGTAGATGTCCTGCTTTCATCTGAGCCAGACTGTACTCAGGCTCAGAATGAACGCACACACTTGGCACAGAAAATTGAAATACTGGAAAATTATAAGGCACGTGCTGCACAGGTTAGAGCAAGAGTAAAATGGGTAGAAGAAGGGGAGAAAAATACTAAATATTTTCTCAGTCTTGAAAAATCAAGAGCTAATTCTAAAATAATGGAAGGTGTTTTAGATAAAAACAATGTATTAAGAACTAATCAGACCGAGATATTAAAAGTTCAAAAAGATTTCTTTGCTGATTTGTACACAAAGAAACTGTCATATGCTAACATGTCTGAGCAAGTAGATAACTTTTTGGCAGATGCAAGTGTTCCTCATATTTCTGAGATTCAGAAAAAACAGTTGTGAAGGTACGTACGGTGACAGAAGACGAACTCCTTGAGGCACTAAAAAAATTAAATAATGGAACATCACCAGGTTGTGACGGTATTACGGTCGAGTTTTTTAAAGTTTTCTGGCAACACATAAAAACATTGCTCACTCTGTCTTTCAACGTTGCATTTGATAAAGGATCACTTTCACCAACACAAAGAAAAGCAGTTATTACTTTATTACATAAAGGTAAGGATCTACCGAGGAATGAGTTAAAAAATTGGAGACCTATATCTCTGACAAATACTGATTATAAACTTTTGGCCAAAAGCTTAGCTAACCGTTTGGGGCAGGTAATTCAAGACGTCATTGACGAAGATCAAGTGGGGTATATTAAAGGGCGGAGTGTAGGGACATTAGTTAGGCAAATTGATGATGTAATCGAGCAACTGAATGCAAATAATAAACCTGGGTGTGCTACTCAGTATTGACTACACTCAAGCATTTGATCGTATTTCAAAAGACTTTATGATAACCGCATTTAAAAAATTTGGCTTCGGGATGGATTTTTTATTAAATGGGTTGAAGTAATAATGAAAAATACTACGAGTTGTGTGAATTACTGTGGTTGGATATCGAGTAGTATTTCCCAGTAGAAACAGGAATTCGTCAAGGTTGTCCATTTTCACCGTTGGCCTTTGTGACAGCTATAGAAATTTTAGCAATAAAAATAAGAAACTGTCGTAATATTAAAGGGCTTGATTTATGGAGATCTGGTAACAATACTTTGGCTACTTTAATCAAACTTGCACTTTATGCGGATGATATAACTTTATTTCTGAAGGATGAGCACGACATGTTGCATGCACTCAACATATTATTTGATTTCTCGTTGTTTTCAGGATTGGAGATAAATCGTCACAAGACAGTGGCAATGTGGTTAGGAAGTAAAAAAAACATTGTGAAGATGTATGGTATGGAATTTCTTGGAAAAATAGATTAAAAATTCTTGGAGTTTATTT
>JADBJO010000593.1:227500-235081 GCA_016801955.1 Conus betulinus
GCAAAACATAGGTGCAAAATATTGTGAGATTTAGTAAAAACGAAAAGAACACACTGTAAGATGACAAAGCTCTGCAAGCTTTGGTTACAAAATACTTTTTAGGCTACAAACATTCTTGTTCAAATGAGCCATCTGTGCTCTCGCCCCCTCCCCTCCCCTCCCTGTTAACCAATGTGCGGATCGACTATCGTGCGATGGGGTGGGGGAGGAGGGAAAGGGGTGGATGGAGAGGGAAGGGGTTTGGGGTTAGTGTGGGACAAATAAAATTCGGACTTTACATAGCTCCATTTCGTAACATCATTATCGAAGTATTTACCTACACATAGGACAAATTGAACCAGGCCCAGACACATTTATCAGTTTGTTTAAGCAACTGCAGACCTGGTACAATACTGAACAGCACGACGCCCAGCTGCGCTGAATTCGTTAAGATTTCTCAGCCACGACATGCAAACCGAAACTGTCTGTCGATGAAATAGTTCATGTTATCACTGTTCATCGCGTTCTTGTGTCCTTATGGCTGCGATGTGCGATATCAAACACACACTGTGCTCATTTGTCAATAGAAACATTGATTGTTCGTACTTCGCTTATATTGCATGTAAACCTTCGCTGCAGTTGAGGCCACCTTCAGTTCTACTGGTTCAATAAATAACGCTGCAAAACTTGAATCATTCAGATTTCGTTTCAGTTTGATCACGGCGTGCGGGTTAGTCCGTATACACTACATCACATCTGCTAGGCCATGAGATAAGAATGCGATATAAAAAGATAGCCAGTTTGGAAAAAAAAAAGAAAGAAAAAAGAAAAGTACCCACTTTTCATGCCTTCGTTTCACCAATTTACGCCTACTCATCGCGTAATGGGTAGCTGATTGGCTTGACAGACTGGGTAGCTTGATAGACTGGTGATTGACTGACAGACTGGTGATTGACTGACAGACTGGTGATTGACTGACAGACTGGTAATTGATTGACTGACTGATTGATGACTGACTGATGACTGACAGACTGATGATTGACTGACAGAGATGGTGATTGACTGACTGGTGATTGACTGACAGACTGGTAACTGACTGACAGACTGTTAATTGATTGACAGACTGATGATTGTCTGACAGACTGGTAACTGACTGACAGACTGTTAATTGATTGACAGACTGATGATTGTCTGACAGACTGGTAATTGACTGACAGACTGGTAATTGACTGACTGTGATTGACTGATGATAATTGACTGACAGACTGGTAATTGACTGACAGACTGATGATTGACTGACAGACAGACTGGTGATTGACTGACAGACTGATAATTGACTGACAGACTGGTGATTGACTGACTGACTGATAATTGACTGACAGACTGATGATTGACTGACTGACTGATAATTGACTGACAGACTGATGATTGACTGACTGACTGATGATTGACTGACAGAGTGATAATTGACTGACTGGCCAGATACTCACAATATGAGCAGTGCATCCAGACCACTGAAGGATCCGTTTTCCACGGTGAAGATGATGTTGTGGGACACATTTCTGAAAGATAATTCAAAGATAGTAAAACAACGGGAAAATAATGATAATGATAATAATGATAATAAAAATGCTAATAATAACAACAACAATGATAATAATAATAATAATAATAATAATAATAATATAATAATAATAACAATCATCATGATGATGATAATTATGATGATGATAATGATGATAAAAATGATGATAATGATAATACTAATAACAATATTGGTACTAATAATTACGATGATAATATAATAATAGTAATGCTGTTGCTGCTGCTGCTGCTAATAATAATAATAATAAAAATAATAATTATTATTATAGTAATGATAATAACAATAATAATAAAACTGACTAATGATACTACTACTACCACCACCACCACCACCACCACTACCACTACTACTACTACTACTACTACTACTACTACTACTACTACTACTACTACTACTACTACTACTACTAGTAATGGTGACAAGAAGAAGAAGAAGAAGAAGAAAGAAGAAGAAGATGATGATGATGATGATGATAATGATGATAAGGAGGAGGAGGAGGAGGAGGAGGAGAGAGGAGAAGAGAAGAAGAAGAAGAAGAAAAAGAAGAAGAAGAAGAAGAAGAAGAAGAAGAAGAATGATGATGATGATGATAATGATGAGGAGGAGGAGGATGAGGAGGAAGAGGAGGAGGAGAAGAAGAGAAGAAGAAGAAGAAGAAGAGAAGAAGAAGAAGAAGAAGAAGGAGAAGATTTTCACGATAACGATGTTGATGCTGCTGCTGTATGATGCAGAGATGATGATGTTATACAAGACATGACTAGACAAGGCAAGACAAGGCAAGACAAGGCACGGCTAGGCATTACAAGGCAAGGCAAAGCAAAACGTTACAAAGCAAGGCAAAGCAAAACGTTACAAAGCAAGGCAAACGATGAAAAGCAAGTCAGGCAAAGCGAAGCAAGATACGGAGAGGCTTGGAACACGATACAACACGACACGACACGACACGACACGACATGACACGACACGACACAACACGACACGACACGACACGACACGACGGCACGACACGACACGACACGACACGACACGACACGACACGACACATGACATGACACATGACACGACACGACGAGGACACGACACGACACGACACGGCACGACACGACGCGACGCAGCACGACACGACACGACACGACACGACACGACACGACACGACGCGACACGACGACACGACACGACACGACACGACACGACACGGCACGACTTGACACGACTTGACACGACACACGACACGACACGACACGACACGAGAGGACACGACACAACACGATTCGACTCGATGCAATACACTATATGCAACACAAACAAATGTTCATTAATCCATTACGAAAATTACATGTTCAAACCATACTGGAATACACTGCAGATGATCGACTGTTTACTGTACAAAATCCACTTGAAATGAAATATGGTATCGATGACGATGACGTAGACGATTTTAATCAATATCGTAAAATGACAACAAAAGAAGGCCAGCATAGAAAGAGAGAGTAAGCAGTGATTAAAAAAACAACAACAACAACAAAAAACAAGTAGTGACCTAAAAGGGAACAATGAACGGTACAAGCGCATCAGTATTATCTTGCACAGTTTGTGTGTGCATCGCTTCGCATTGACAGCAATGTTGACAGTGAAATAAGCATCTTTCTCTTTCTCTCTCTTGACTCCGTGGGGAGTCACTGGGGCACCACACTGAAGAGCAGTTCACCAGGTTCCCCCAGTTCTGTCGACTGCTTGCCGAGGCCTGGGTCTCCGCAGATGTTTTCATTGCCCACTCTACAATGCTGTCACGTCCTTTGTCGTTTTCCCCACGACTACCTTCTTAAGCAGTTTCCTGGAAGACTGTGACCGCAAAGCCAATGGATTTGGTTACATGGTCATATCAACGAAGTTTTCTTTTCCTGACTGACGTCAGTAGATCGCACGATCTTATGTGCTACCCGATGGTCTGACGTACCTGGTAATTGCTGACAAAATCAGGGTATTAGATGTTCATGATGTTGCGGTAACGTCTCATTTCAACGGCTTCGATTCTTCTCTCCAGAACCTCTGTGAGGGTCCACACCTCGCATGTGTACAGGAAGATGAAATATACCAAGGAAGGCAGGATCGTTATTTTCTGTTCATGATGATATTCTCTTCCTCCGTACAGCTGTTTGACTGGACACTGCTGCAATCGTCATTGCTACCCTTGAGCTGATTTCTGGTTTGTATCCCTCACTGCTAATGGCAGATCCCAGATAAAGCGAACTGTGGAATGGAGTCTAGCTTCTGACCGCGGAAAGTTATATTAGTATTGACAGTGGTGTTATATAGCTGGCCATTACCTTTGGTCTTCTCGGTGCTGATTTTCATGCCTGATTTTTTTTGTTTCATGCAGTCCAGTTCCTGTTCACTGGCTGCCAGGTCATCGTTGTCACCTACATATCGTAGATTTGTTTTTATTCTTCCTCTATTGCTGACTGTGCTGACATAATGTTCACGCACATCGGTCATGATGTGTTCCAGGAATACACTGAAAAGGGAGGGAGATAGTAGGTAGCCCCGACGAACTCCAACTGAAGTATGGAACCACTCTCCAATAGCACCCTGTATGAGCACCGCACTGGTCGCTTTGGAGCGCACACGCTGGATGGTGTTGTAAGCTTCTGCCCTGTGTTAAAGTTTTCTTCGTTGTGGCCCATCGTGCCTCGTGTCAGACCTTGTTTGAAAGCCTTCTTGAACTCTATGAAGACCTAGTAACACCCCTTCAGGTGGTGGAGGTGTTTTTCGCAGAGGGTAAGCAGATTCAAAAACTGGTCGATGGTACTTATGCTTCCATGAAATCCAGCCTGTTCTTCAGCAGTGAAGGTATCTGCTTGTGGTTTGCAACCTGTTTAGAAGGATTTTGAGCACTTCTTCGCTGGCATCGGTGATCAACCTTATAGTGCAGTAGTTAGATTTCCTTTGCTTAGGATGACAATTCGTGAATGAATCTGTGGCGTGGGCCACTCTCTAATGTTACAGATTATATTGCAGATGGCAGTCAGTATATAAATTACAGCATCTCTGCCACGTTTCAAGAGTTCAGCAAGAACACCGTCGATGACTGCAGCCTTCCAATTTTCAGGAAGTTTATTGCGGCTTTGACTTTTTCACTCAATGTTGGAAAGTCATCCTCGTTTGATAAATCGTGTGCTGTCAGCACATGCGGATCTCCTGTGCTCTGCTTTTTGCAGCAGAGTGCATAGCATTATTCAGTTCACCTTTTAATAATGTCTTTTTCCTCCTGCGTGAGTAAGTCGCCGTCTTTGCCTCGAATGCTGCTGACGTTAAGTTGCTATTGTTTGGTCAGGTTCATTGACAATCTAAACGCTGTCTTTGTGATGTTGTCTAGGTTTTTTTTTCTATGTCATTACTCTGTTGTTCGCATCTTCAGTTCCAACGTGAAGTCAGTTCTGCTCTACGGTTGCGAGACTTGGAGGAGTGCCTGTACCCATCGTCAACACAGCGCAGGCCTCCAAGGGTGGTACAGGACTGCTCTAAAGGCAGGTGAAGACAGCGCTTCTCTGGGTCCTCCCCAGCACCTTCGGGTGTTTCTTTTTCTTCTTTGCCTTAACTAGGCTGACCCTGGAGAAAGGTCCAGTGACGGTGAGGAAAGACCCACTGACCACAGGGAAAGACTGTTGACAGTGGGAAAAGACTACAACTTTGGATTCTCTCTTGAGGGCACATAAGACCATATGGCGAAAGCTTGGCTGTGTCTGGAATGGCACTGTCTTCATCTGTCCGTGGGCAGGGGTGGTTGGGTCTGTGGGGTGTGCTCGACAGCTGGAGGGTGGTGTTTTCGCCCGTGGGTTCTGCAGTCATGAAATACGGGCTGGTACACCCATGGGGATGCTACTTTAAGGCTGTTATGAGTTGCATCCTGTAGTCTGATTTACCTCTGTTCAGGAGCAGTTATGTCCCTTGATATCTTAATGGAGTGTCCTGCGCGTGCCTGTACCCATCGTCAACACAGCGCAGGCCTCCAAGGGTGGTACAGGACTGCTCAAAAGGGAGGTGAAGACAGTGCTTCTCTGGGTCCTCCCCAGCACCTTCGGGTGTTTCTTTTTCTTGTTTCTTCAGAAAAAAGTTCAAACCTTCATCAACACCTGTCTGAAGCGCATCTTCAAAATCAGATGGTCAGAGAAAATCAGCAATGAAGATCTGTGAAGCAAGCGGGACAGGAACCAGTCGCCAAACAGATTCTGCGGAGGAAGTGGGGCTGGACAGGACACACCCTCAGGAAGCCAGCATCCAGCACCACACGCCAAGCCCTGACATGGAACCCGCAGGGGAAAAGGAAGAGAGAGGCCGACCTCGCAGCAGCTGGAGGCGAGACACTGAGGCAGAGATAAAGAGGCAGGGGACCAACTGGACAGGCATTCAGCGAGCAGCCCAGAACCAAGTGCAATGGCGGAGTGTTGTCGATGGCCTATGCTCACCCTTGAGCTATAGGCCTAAGTAAGTACTCTGTTGCTCGATCCACATTTTTCTTGTGATCTTCTTTCTTCACTGACATCCAGTGTTTACAGCATTGTTCCCCCCCCCCCCCCCGCGCCTCTCAGTCTTCTTGAGGGGTTTAAGGTCCTTCTACAAGCACACACCATCAACAGGTTGCTTAAGATCCATGCTTTGGATATGGGGAGGGGGTAGGAGAGGGGGGAGGGAGTGCAGAGGTAGTGTGGGGAGGGGAAGGGATGCGAGAACAGAAGCGAAAAAAAAACAGACAGAAAAAAGGTGCACGCGCGCACACACACACACACACCACACACACACACACACACACACACACACACACACACACACACACACACACGCGTAATATACCCAGGCAAAGAGAAAAGAGGAAACGACACATAGACAGACGGATTAACATACGTAGACAGACAGGCTGACAGACAGGCAGACAACAGACAGATAGACAGACAGACAGACACATAACTCACAATAAATGCAGATTCCTCAGACCGACAAAGTTGTTCTGGCGAATGATCGTCAGTCTGTGATAACTCAGATCTCTGACAGACAAAAAAAAAAACACAAGAGAGAGAGAGAGAGAGAGAGAGAGAGAGAGGAGAGAGAGAGAGAGAGAGAGAGGAGAGAGAGAGAGAGAGAGAGAGAGAGAGAAGTAATGAAGAGATCAATAAAATCTTCTTGGCTCGGATGACAAAGGAAGAATCAAAGAGTTCTGGCAAGAATCAGATGATCATCATCAAAACAGACACGTGTCCGTCGTATATCATGTACCTATGTTTGGCAATGTCCACATTTACCTTACGTACAGCGAGATAACATATTGATGGAAAGAAGCTCAATGAAATGATCAAAAGGATTCTTTCCGTCAATGGATTATCTTCTCTTACGGGGAGGGGGAAGCAGGAGGAAGGGGGGGGGGGGTGTCATTGTGGAAGCTGACCCTTGACTCTGTGTGTGCGTGTGCGTGTGTGTGTGTGTGTGTGTGTGTGTGTGTGTGTGTGTGTGTGTGTGAGAGAGAGAGAGAGAGAGAGAGAGAGAGAGAGAGAGAGAGAGAGAGAGAGAGTGTTAGCGCGCGCTCGCGTGCACGCGCTGGCAAGTGCGCACCTGTCCGCGTGTCCGTGCGTGCGACAGAATTATATCCAGTGCACCACACGCAGTGCTGAGGGACGTAGTATTTCTTTGGATTATGTCTGTCACTCTGTGAGGATGTCTGAAGTTCTCTGAGCATAAACTGCGTCTCCTCCTTCCGGACACAACACATCAACGATAACAGGTGACAGTTACAAAAAGTCAACATTAACACAATTCAGTCCAGACGCTGTGATGCTAGACGGAGCCCCACTGGAAGAAGTCAGCAGCTTCACCTGTCTGGGCAGTGTAGTCAGCCAGCAAGGGGGAACTGATGCCGACGTGAAAACCCGAATAGCACGAAAATCCGCCTCTTCAATTCAAACATCAAGTCTGTCCTCTTATACAGATCGCCTACACATCCATGG
>JADBJO010000593.1:236674-306674 GCA_016801955.1 Conus betulinus
GATCCTGAAAGTAGAGAGGCCTGCTGTTTATTTCCAGTGAAAGTGACTGGGGCCAAAAGCCTGAAGCAGTATGGTGGATCAGAAGTCACTGTACTGAACCTTGTCATGTGAGTTGCTTGTCTCTCTCGTACTTTCAAACCAGTACATACCTTCACAAATAGCAACGCATACATACAAAGCCATGCTGACATGCATCCTTGAAATTCAGTCCATTACTTTATGATTTTCTTGCAAGTAGCTAGAAAGGACAAATTCGATTTGAACTATTGTGTCGTGAGATCATGGCTGTGATGATGGCGAGTGAGACAGCTTCCTGTTAGCCAAGGAATGGTTTGGTGAGGGGTGTTTGCATTTTCTTTCCAAGCCTGTTCAAAACTTGAACCTTACAGACATTTTTTTCCCCTTTTTAGTTCTGTCCATCCTTCAAGATTTGGCAATTTGCCTTCCGTCATTACTGCTTGATAATGTACTGTAACACATGGGACTGGGGGCCTCCTTGCTTTGCTCATTAAGCTGCATTCAGACCTTTCAGCACCCATTTCAGGGTAGGTGAAAGAAAAGGGCATTTTTCCCTAAAATATGTTATGCAGGTTCTTATTGACCAGAAATTTCTAGAATTTTACCTGTTCAGGTGATGATATACTGTCAAAAAGATGGCCCCTAGTATTGCTTACTGATGTAATTTTCATTTGACTTAAGCTGCTGTTTTGTTTTTGACTCGGTTGCCTCCGCCATGGTAGCCATATTAGTTCTGAAAATTAGTTGTGCAATCAGTGGTTTTGTTAATATTTATCCGTATACAATGTGAATAAACTCTTACCAGTATGTACATTTTGTTGCTAATGTTTTTTTTCAGAACTGATTTATAATGGTTCACTGATCTTAAAAGAAAATTATGTACCAAAGTATGTCATATAAATATATAAAACATAGGTAAATGTCTTGAGTTTATAGAGAAATCTGCATATTTTCACTGATCTTAAAAGAAAATTATGTACCAAAGTATGTCATATAAATGTATTAAAACATAGGTAAATGTCTTGAGTTTATAGAGAAATCTGCATATTCTGATCATACAAACTTTGCAATTGTTGAAACTGTAACATTGGAAAAATTCAAAGGGTATAGCATCAAATGTAGACATTGGATCATAAGGAAGCAGTTGTATGAATCGCTACCATGTCCAAGCTCAGAGCCTTAAAAAAAAAAGCCTTTGGGAAAAACGAAGAATACTCAGATGTGGCCAAGACACATCTACATGAGCGCAGTATAGTAGGAGTTGTTAAAGAAAACTTCTCATTGGTCTTTTCAGTCTGTCTTTCCAGTCAAACAGTACCCAAATTAGGGAAGAGATTTCAGAGGTATGTGGGTAAGCAGGAAAAAGTTTGGATGTGGACCATACTTTAAATATGATTGGTATAGAGATTATTATGCTTTTTGTCTCTGAATTTTCTTCAGATTTGAAGTCTCAGATGTTTCCAGCCATTTGCAGACAGTTCCTTACATGTGACACCATCTGTTCTGTCCTTCAGATGCCCAGTCCCAGTATCATCGAGGAGTACCTGGAGCCGATGGTGAAAGGAACCATCATCTGTCCTGATGAGTACCTGGGGGGAGTCACCACTCTGTGTCTGGTAAGACTGTTGGGCAGTCTCTGTACTATGTGGAGGTCTGCTTTTTTTCTTCTCTCTCTCTCTCTCATCGTCTGTACCACATCAGCGATATCGAACCCATGTCGTTCATTCTGTCTCCCCGTCCACACCACAGCCTGGCTTGTCCCACCACTGTCTTGGCATCGGCACACCACAGGGAGCAGTCAGTGTCAGCTCTTCAAGAGGCAAACTACCAGAAGAGACACTGCATGGTGTCACTTTAGTGGTTTTCAGTGGTTCCTGTTCTGATCCAACATGGGTAGGACACCATCTACAAAGCCCCATACCGATGACAATAATTGATTTAGTTACAGAACTGTTCAATGACTGTCTCCATGAATTTTTTTCTGATACCAGTGACCCTGACAGAATCTTACCAAAGGCAGAGACTTGAAGAGGAAATTCAAACTGAGGTCACCATGAAAGCAGGGCATGATTGGCAACAAAAATTTGAGATTTTTTCTTTTTTTTTTATGCTGATTGATGAGGATGATGAAGGTGATGACATGTTTCTCCATACCTCTCTGAGACTGCATTACAGGGTTGTTCTCTACGTTTACTTTCATGATATATGCTGGCATCAACCAGGCCCAAGAGATACAGACACCTGCAGTGTTGGTCAAGAAGTTTTAGCAACACCCCTGGAGATGCATCTGTTAATTGGATGAACCTATTGTATGGTTCCAGTCTTCCCCATTGAGCCTGCAGCAAACTCAGCTGTTGAGTAGGGACCAGTCAGGGCAGAAAAATCCCCCACAAATAAATGGTTCTGATGGGAATCAAACTCACCACCTCTCAGCCGAAAGTCTGCAACGCTAACCACCGCACCACAGCGACTGTGGTCTGTCTTTTTGTATTGCTTTTCTGCAGCATTCTTTATGTCTGAAAAATCATGCACATTTTACGTATGCTGCTTGCATTGCACCCAAGAAGTAGAGAATAAGCTTACATGCTAGAAAGCTTTAAAGAGCATTGTATGCACCATCATTATTTGTTTTAGGTCATGCAAAGTCCTGGTAAGGCATCATTTCGCCAAGCTATCAGGATGGTGTTATCTTAAAGAAAGTGTGTGCTGTGTTCTCATTGTTAGCTAAAAATAATCTGTTAGGACCTGAAATATCATCCCTGTGATTTTATTGTAGCTGATCATAAAAGAGCATTGCTGTAGCTTTTTTTTTCTTTGCATTTCATCAGAGTAAATCAACACCATGTCCCCTTCACTGTTGCAGGATCGCAGAGGTCTGATAGAAGACCAGCTGAACATTACACAACTCTCGTATCATGCTGATCATCAAGTTTCCCCTTAACGAGATCCTGGTGGATTTCTTTGACGACCTCAAATCCATCACATCGGGTTATGCAAGGCAAGTTCTGCTGACTTTCGACTGTCAGGTGAAGGTCATGTTGCATGTGCTACCTTTTTAAACAAAAAACAACAACACAAAAACAAAGGCAGCTCACTTCAAGTCTTCCCCAGTGCCCATGTGTTATCTTATTGTATTTTAAAAGCTTCGTCATGTCAATCTTACTCAAGTGAAAGAAGACATTTTAACCCTTTCACCGCCATGGGCGCTTTTTGGCGACGACTTGGCAGATCGCCATGGGCGCCTTTTGGCGACAAAGTAGGGTGACCTAACTCCCGATACTCTCACGATCCTAGTTCATGAGATAAAAAGCCAGCAATAAACGTCATAGTTGGGGGATGGTCTGGCTCATGCTCACAGCCATTTGCTTTGTCAGAACACTATTCAGTTCAGTGTTTTATTGACTTTATTCCGTTGTTTTTCCATTCACTATGACGTCACCACCAAGCACTTTACGTACTTGACCTTGCCGTACATTTACCACAGATCAAGTGCTGGGAATATTGAATAGACAGTTGGTTGTTCCTAATACAGATGAAGAAGACCCAGACAGCC
The DNA here is from genome assembly GCA_016801955.1 of Conus betulinus. Lineage (NCBI taxonomy): Eukaryota > Metazoa > Mollusca > Gastropoda > Neogastropoda > Conidae > Conus > Conus betulinus. The sequence continues at coordinate 240,246 of JADBJO010000593.1, forward strand.
ACGAGTAAAGAACGATAGTGATGGCTTGACCGAATTATTCCAACGTGAAGCGTTGGACCGTTGCCAACTTGTTATGACAGGCTGATAAGACGCCCACTTACTACCCTACCGCGTGTGCCCCAGTGTTTTTGCGTTGAGCCAGCCAACACTGACTGACTGTTCACTAACTCTATGTGAGGGAGCCAACTAAGACTTTAGGCAACGAACTTCACACACACGCTGTGGGCCCACTCTCGCTGGTCGAGGTTGAAGGGGGCGTGGCCAACTGACATGTGAGAGGCGAGTATCACAGACGTCTTTCGAGTGGGTGTACAGCTGATCAACTGAATGACAAGGGTTCAGAGACCAACAGCACATGAATGACTTTGTGTTCATAAAAAAAAATATATATATATATATATTACTGTTGAGAGTGAAAGGGACGTGTGTGTGTGTGTGTGTGTTGTGTGTGTGTGTGTGTGTGTGTGTGTGTGTGTGTGTGTGTGTGTGTGTGTGTGTGTGTGTGTGTGTGTGTGTGTGTGTGTGTGTGTGTGTGTGTGTTCCCTTTTTCTTTCTTACATGTGTACCAGTTAGGCATAAGAATGTGTGTGTGTGTGTGTGTGTGTGTGTGTGTGTGTGTGTGTGTGTGTCCCTGCTATTGGAGTAGTTGTATTTGTGGCTGTTTCATGCACTTTTCTGTTGGAAATACCATACTTTCTGGTCTTCAGTTGTGAGTGGAATATTTTTCCTCCATTGTTGAGAGTTTGTTGGCATTCTTTCTGTATTTTTTTACGCTTAGAAGAAACATAACATTCTTTTTTTTATTTTGCATTTTTTTTTTCACTTGAAATCACTAAAAAATTGAAATTGTTGTTGACTTACCATTACTAACATGTTACGATATAATAAAAGTACAGTGTATCTCCTCCATTTTACAAAAAATAGCATGAGATTTGGTTGTTTAGTTCCAGAGATATCCGCGTTTCACATATGCTGGTATACATAAGAGCTTTTTTTGAAAAATGGCTGGCGATGGGGATTTATGCAAAATAGAATGTCTGGCGGTGAAAGGGTTAAACTTAAAACAAGCAGAATGAACCACCTGTATAGTGACACCAACTGTGCTATTCAAGTTCTTCTTTATCTTCTCTTTCTTGTACTGTAAAATGTATATACACTCATGTTCATTTTATTTTGGAGGGACGAGAGATGGGGGTAGAAAAACAGAAAGGCGTTACATTCATCCACATATTTACACAGCTTGTTTCCCTGTTCTGGCAGTTTTGACTATGAAGATGCTGGCTACCAAAGCTCCAGTCTGACGAGGGTAAGTAAGGTTTACAACTGTGGAAGAAAAAAAAAAGAACAGTCTTAGTGTATGGCAAAGATAATAGTTTTTGTTCATTTTTCTTTTTTTTTAATCTGCATGTTCAAACTGTTATCTGTCCATGGTCTGTTTCAGGGTGGTTCCAGATTTTAGTACTTCGATATTGATTCTGTGTCAACCACTTTGTTCCATTTAGTGTTTGTAAATCAGAGTTGCATTTTCACAATTTCAAAGCAAGGTGTCTGTTATCTGAATTATTAGTCTTATGGCATTGTTGAACTGGAATAATGAACCATCAAGGAAATCAAAGAAAGTCTCTGTTTATGAATCTCAGGGTATATAAAGAACCGTTTTAACGGATGGGGTATATAAAGAACAGTTTTAACTGGTGTTTTGAAAAACTAGTAGAATGTTTAACAGACAGTTCACTATGAGAGGTGAAAGGAATGTGGACTTTGTACCAACAGGTGGATTTTCTGCTGAATGGCAGCATGGTGGATGAGCTCGCCATGATCTGTCACACGTCCAGGGCCCGTGAAACGGCAAAGAGAGTCTGCGAGAAACTCCGTGATACCATCCCCCGACAGCAATTCGCCATCTCTGTTCAGGGGGCTGTTGGCAACAAGATCTTGGCTCGTGAAGACATACGACCTTATCGGAAAGATGTCACTGCCAAATGCGTAAGACGTTTTGTTTTTTTTTTTTGCAGCCACATTTTCTGACACTTTAGCTGCATTTTGCCCATGCCGCTTTTTCCAGCATTCCACCCACAGTCACATCCTGGTGTGTCCCTTCATGGCCCCCACACCAGCAGTCCATAAAGAGCAGCCAATGTCAACTTGTCATGAGGCAACCTGCAAGTGGAGACAATGCACTGTTGCAGAGTCACTTCTGTGGTGTTCAGTGGTTGCTGTTCTGATCCAACATAAACAGGACACCTCTTACCAAGTCCCCTGCTGATGACAAGAATTGCTTAATTGAAAAGCCTGCATGCGGATCTCCCTCTGGAGTATAGTCTCTGTAAATTTGACGATACCAGTGAATTCAACACAAACATACCAAGAGTATAATGAAACTGAGGCAACCGTGAGAGCAGGGCATGATGGGCTACAAAATTTCAGACGATTTTTTTTTAATGTTGATCGATGAGGATGAGGATGAGGATGATGAAGGTGATGCTTCAGATTCCATTCAGGTCTGAGACCACATGACAGGGCTGTACTCTTTTTAATGACACCAAAGTTGTACACTTTGAATACTGTTGCCATAGATATTAAGTGTTAGCATGTGTATGAATGCATGCTTATCAATGTGTGTTGTGTGTGCGTGTGTGTGTGTGACCATGCATGCATATTGGTTTCTGGGTTGTGCTGTTGATCGAGGAAAAAGATATACAAAAATAAGTATCTAGTGACAATATTTCTATGATAGTCCTTCATGGCTTCTCCTCTCCTGTACCATGCCAATGGATCATGACAGCGTCAGCTTGGTGTTTCAGTATGGTGGGGACATCTCACGCAAGATGAAGCTGCTGAAGCGACAGGCAGAGGGCAAGAAGAAAATGCGGAGGATTGGCAACATTGAAGTCCCGAAAGATGCCTTCATCAAAGTTTTAAAGCGGTGATGGTAACGCATGTACTAGTCCAGAAATCATGTAAATAAAATGTACATTTTAGCCAAAGGCTTAATTTAATGATATCGTTTCTTTTTTCTCATGTCAGATATGCATGTGAATCAGCTGAATGACATTTTTGCGATCCATTTGGCTTGACCAGTTTTTGAGGCAAGCAAACCTCTTCTGTGGACAAGAGACAGCTATCACCTGATCTTTGTAGAAGTTTGTCTCAGCAATAAGTTTGTCCAGGGGCTGGTCCAGCATAGCACCTCTCCCTCTCCCACTCTGTGCAGCATCTCCCTGACCTCCAAAGGGAAAACAGCTCTACCAATTTTGTGGACTTATTCATTGTTTGGGGAAGATAACTCTACCAACTTTGTGGACTTGTTCACTGTTTGGGGAAGACAGCTCTACCAACTTTGTGGACTTATTCACTGTTTGGGGAAGACAACTCTACCAACTTTGTGGACTTGTTCACTGTTTGGGGAAGACAGCTCTACCAACTTTGTGGACTTGTTCACTGTTTGGGGAAGACAACTCTACCAACTTTGGGGACTTATTCATTGTTTGGGGAAGACAACTCTACCACTTTGTGGACTTGTTCACTGTTTGGGGAAGACAGCTCTACCAATTTTGTGGACTTATTCATTGTTTGGGGAAGACAGCTCTACCAACCTCATGGACTTTTTCATTGTTTGGGGAAGACAGCTGTACCAACTTTGTGGACTTATTCATTGTTTGGGGAAGACAGCTGTACCAACCTCATGCACTTATTCATTGTTTGGGGAAGACAGCTCTACCAACCTCATGGACTTATTCATTGTTTGGGGGAAGAGCTGTACCAACTTTGTGGACTTGTTCATTGTTTAGGGAAGACAGCTCTACCAATTTTGTGGACTTATTCATTGTTTGGGGGGAAGACAACTCCACCAACCTTATGGACTTATTCATTGTTTGGGGAAGACCGCTCTACCAACTTTGTGGACTTATTGTTTGGGGAAGACAGCTCTACCAGCTTTGTGGACTTATTCATAGTTTTGGGGGAAGACAGCTCTACCAACCTCATGGACTTATTGTTTGGGGGAGACAGCTCTACCAGCTTTGTAGACTTATTCATTGTTTGGGGAAGACAGCTCTACCAACCTCATGGACTTATTGTTTGGGGGAGACAGCTCTACCAAACCTCATGGACTTATTGTTTGGGGGGAGACAGCTCTACCAGCTTTGTGGACTTATTCATAGTTTGGGAAAGACAGCTCTACCAACCTCAAGGACTTATTGTTTGGGGGAGACAGCTCTACCAGCTTTGTAGACTTATTCATTGTTTGGGAAGACAGCTCTACCAACTTTGTGGACTTATTCATTGTTTGGGGAAGACAGCTCTACCAACTTTGTGGACTTATTCATTGTTTGGGAAAGACAGCTCTACCAACTTTATGGACTTATTCATAGTTTGGGGGGAAGACAACTGCACCAAATGTGTGAACTTGTTCATAGTTTTTGGGAAGACAACTCTGCCAGATGTTAGTAACTTGGGTTCATAGTATATGGATGACAACACAACAAAATGTGGACTCGCATCATAGTGAACACATGTTTGCAAATGAGACCCATATTTGAGGGAAGACAAGATGTGAGACTCTGGCTCACATCTAAGGGAAAATCATTTCTGGTTTTGCGAGGAAAAACTTAATTGCGCTGGTTATTTTAAGTCTCTGACATAATGTTGTTTGACGGTTTTTAGACAAGCTGACTATACAAGATCTTGAGTTAGCATAGCTTTTGTAGAGCCAACACCAGTCCACTTCAGTAAATGGTACTAAACCTGTAGTGTTCTGCTAAAAACCTGCATGTCATTTAGCATCAGCATAGCAGTGGTCTGTAAGATTATTTGACCACAGTGCTTGGGTTCCTTTGATGTTTTATGTCAGGCTTGGAATGTATAGTTACATCTTTTGAATATGAAAATAGTTTATGATGTGTTAATTCATTATGTGTGTTTGTCTCTCTCTCTCTCTCTCTCTCTCTCTCTGTGCACAAAATGGTGAGAACCCAACTAAAACTGAACAATTTATTGATACATGTAATTTCAGCTAGCAAATGCTGACTGATAATTTCACTTGAGAAGTTACCTTCTTTTTTCATTAAATGTGGAATGTAAAGACAACAAGAACACAAGAGATAAAGTAAATCCTGTAAAGTACAAGGCTACCTTTTTATGGAATTGGATTAATAATGCAAATAAATCTGAAAAAAAAAAAAAATTGTCAGGAACTTTATTTCATCTTAAGTGGATTATCCCAATGATGCAAATAAATTCTGCTGGAATTTGTCAGCATCTGGGATACATTTTGATGGAATTAACCAAACCAAAATCCTTACCATGGGACAAAAGCTTAATACTTTTAATTTCACTTGAAAATGCAGAACTTACAGCAAAATCGCTGTCATGACTGACATATCCATAGACTGAAAATGGGTACACAACTGATACAGATGCACAAAACCACAGACTGTGTATTATATGCACAAAATGTCAAATCTGCAATGAACAAGAAAAGACACCTCCTCTCTGACTTACATGCAAAAAACACAGCCAGACATGCTCAGATACCTGAATGCACATTGCACATTACAAACATAAAACAGACAAACATCCATACCACTGTTAGAACCATCACCTTGCATGCAATATGGTAAAAATCTTAAACTGATCACCCAGCATGGCAATTTTCTCAAAGAGCGCCAGCTCCTTGTGGACACCTTCATCTCACAAATTGTTCTAGATTTGATACCACCATCGAACGTGCCCCTAAAGCCTTGACTCAGTCCTGTGGATGACAAATCTGTCATGATTGTTTTTTCCCTTGATAAAAGATCAGCAAGCACAGAATAAAAAGAGAAAAACCTCTGTACAAATCTTGATTGTATGCTCAAACAAGAGGGGGAAAAGTCACTTTCACTGAACACTTTTTAAGACAATCAGTGCAATGGCATGTTTGTTTCACAGATTCCTGATTCAGCAGATTCCACCGTTGCAGAAAGGAAATCTTTGCTAGTACATGACATTACAGCTGAAATACATAACTACATGACTGATTTCTTTTTGCCTGTCTGAGAGGAAACGAAAACATGCCAAGCAATACAGAGTTTTTGACAGGTGGCATAATTTTTGTTACTAATGAAAAAAATGACATGAGTGACAAATGTTCACAAACGACTTCAAAAATCTGTGGACTAGAACAACTATATTTTTGTTCATCCTCTTTTCTTCACATGCACTTTGAGGTCCAGTTTTATAATATACTCTTAGAATAAATTAGGTCAGCTTCAAATTTACTGAAGCACACAAATGCACTATCAACACCTCCGCTAAAATGGGAGAGGTGGCACAGGAAGTGTCATTTCCGAATCAAGAAAGAAAACAATTTGATTATTTTGTCACTGTTCTTGTGTACAATTACACTATGTTTGGGTTTGTCTGAATTTTTCTATGCAGTCATTTTTCGATTTTGTCCTGTGGTTTCTTATTCTAAACTCTGAATTTCAATTCAAAATAGCAAATTATCTATTTTATCCTTGACAAAAGCTGACAAAATTGTATACAGAAGAAGACATTTTGAATCACATGATACAAAAGGAAACAATCAAACTTGCATACCATCCCTCCCTTGAACTGAACAGACAGGGTACACAGTCTTCCTGTGTGTCACATGCACATAGATCACCTCCTTCTACTCTTTCTTATGCCAGATTTGTGCAAGCATTTATACAATATTTTTCACTCTCTTTCCTGATAACAGACAGAAAACTCAATTTTGTTGAAGATCAGCTGTAAATCGTTACTTTTTTAAACACTTGCACACATACACAGACATCATGGATGTTTGGTCTCCTTAATGCCCCCGTAGGAGAAGAATTCTCAAGCCATTCATTCTGCCTCTCCCACACAGTCATATCCAGGGCGGTCCTAATGCACCCCCTTGTTACAGTCCACAGCCATCAGTGTTTAGTTGTCATGAGGCAACCCTCTGGAGGAGACGCTGCACTACTGCCAAGTGTTACTTCATACCTGCTCTGATCCAACGTGTAAGGGACACCACTTGTATAGCCCCTTACAGACAGTGATTGCTCGCTTGTATAGCCAGCATAAGAATCCCCCTCCAGAGCGTGCCACCAAGCCCATCCAAAGACAGTCCCCCATGAACTTGCCAATACCTTGGACTTTGACACCAGATCATTGCAGGCATGGACGTGGAACAGAATTCCACACAGATCACCATGCCAGAATGGCATTAAGGGCCATGGAACTACAGTCTTTTACCCCCAGTTGATCATCAAAGAGGATGACAAAGATGCTACACAGTCCTACTCTGGTCTGAGACCACATGACCTGGCTGTACTCTACATTTCTAGACTTATACATGATCATCCTCCAACCAGGTCCAAGAAATAGACATCAGCAGGGTTGATCAGGAAATTTGAGCAATATTCTTCCAGCCATGGTGAATGGAACAGACAGCTGTTTTGACAGGTGCCGGTATGAGTTGAAGGCAACAGGAACAGTGCTAGGTGAGTCTGAAAGAATTCACAAAGAAATATTTGGACAGCTTCAAAGACTGCCCAGCTCTAGAAAGGAATGATACCTGTAGTTGGGAAACCAATTTTTCCCTTCCTTGACAAAAAAAAAAAAATTTGATGAGGCCACTCAAAACAAGTCTATGATGATGACAACTTTTTTTCCTATTTGAGGTCCACCTGAGTGAGAAAGCATGAGATCACCAACCGTCTGACTGAACCATGCAAAGTAAACATGGCAAGTTAAAGGGGGCTCTTTTTTACTGCTGAAGGTAACTGGACAGGAAGAAAAACCCTCACCAAGTAACCTCTGAACACGTCATTCAAACTTAACATAGCCATGAGGAGGAAGACTTCCCTTCTCTGCAGAAGATCCCTGGAGAGAAAAGCCAAACCATCATCAGGTACTTTCTGAACATACCATTCAACCACATCTCTGTGCAGTGACTGCGCCTACAATGACATTAACAGCTACTGATGCAGCCAACTGAATCCTTCTATCAGACCCATCTTCTCATAACTTCTCACTTCACTCATTTCCAGTCCTGTCTTTAGGCCGATTGTCCTCAAAGCACCTATCTCTCCCTCCACTGACATTCTTACAATGGGAGACGCCATCCTGAGGACTGGATGATCTGCCTCACTCTGCTTTCCGATGGGGGTCAGAGGTCAGGCGGGCCAGCAGGGAGGGCAGTCGTGTGGCAGCCAATAGAACCAGGGTCAGCGAGATGACTAGGTTGAGACGATATAGGTGGATCAGGCAGTACTGGATGGACAGCACAGATACTACGTACAGGGTCCACCTCAGCTGCATGGCATAGGCTCTGGGGAACAGACAAGGTAGCTCTGGCATTTTGGCACAAATTCATCATCTTCCCTTGACTGCATTTTACATATGTCATAAAAGAAGACATTGCTTTCTCTTAATCACCAGATGGCCCAAAGCCCACACAAGTGAAAAGAACACAAAAAAGAAGAAAAACCACACTGATCATTGTGAGCATGCTCTGATTACTGGCATCCTCCCCTCCCCCCCCACAAAGAAAAAAAAAAAAAAATAAAGATAGAACTCTGTGTATGGACTGCTGAGGTGTCAGGGTGAGTGTGCAGTTACAGGACACTTGAATGCTCTGTGCTGTTAAGGGTGAATGTGCAGGTGCAGGCCAACAGACGCTTGGTGTTGTAAAGGGTGAGTGTATAGAGTGAGTCATGCAATACTTGATTCAGACTGCAACACCATCCCCATTCACTCACATCCACGCGCACACACACACACACACACACACACACACACACACAAACATACACACACACACAAACACACACTCACACATAGCATAGCAGCTGGAAGGGGAGATGAAAAGACATCAATCTGTAGTGAAGAGAGTAGCTTTAAGACAGGATGACAGAGAATTGGCGCAGTGGAGCGAGATGGGGCCTGGGAAGAAAATGAACGTTGGCCAGCAGTTTTAGTGCAAAACAGAGGGATACCAAGAAGATGAGTATCGGATGTGGAGCACAACTGTCATGATGGGGTGCACAGATGGAGAAGGTCAGCAAGGACTGTAATCTGTGTACTGAATGAAACCTGTTCCACTTACCATGATTGTGATATCTTGCCAATGTCCAATACAATGAAAGAAAATCAAATTTGCTGTGTGAAAAAAGAAAGCACAAAAGCAGGTGTATGAATGCCCTGTACCTGCCAACTCTTCCAGAGACTTCAGATGAATATTTCTCACTGCTGTGAGAAATATATCGCAGTCGAAGATGAGTACTGGGCATTAAACCCAAAACAATTGTTTAAAAAGTTCACATTATCAGTTTTTTTTCTCATTTATATACTTCTGCATTTCCACTCATGTATCACTGTCAGCTGCTTCCATTGTCAACACAAATCACTGTTGCCAAGTAAGCATGTATAGTCTGCACATGCTGTGTTCATTTTACACTTAAGCGTTTGCAAATCAATTCTTGTTTTCACGTTCAAATGCAATTCAAGCTGAATTTGCTTTCTCACTTTACTTTTCTACAGGTGTCTTCAATGGCTGAGGAATTCATGTGAAAAGTTCACAATCCTTCATAATCAAAAAAAAAAGAAAAAAAAGGGAACAAAGTTGTAGCTCCATAGAGAGTTCAAGAAGGTGGGGGGAGAATGTTTGATACTAGGACTTTGTACTGAAGAGTTACATAAGAGACGAGAGCTAAGTTCAATCATGAAATTCACCTTTTGTAAGCTGCACAACTACAAATATGTTAAGACTAGAAACTATGACCTTCATAGAAGAGCTTGTGAAATAATTCATAGAAAAGGTTGTGAAAAATAAATTAGCGCCAATATCAGGTCTGACGATGCCAATCACCAAATCGGTGTTATGTGAATTTTATGTGATGAGAACATGCGGACTGCCTCAATAGAATCCAAGTGATATTTTGAAATAATGCAAACAAGCACAGTGCATCGAACATGATACATGCAGACCTGCACAAACAATGGACTCGTCTCTGTGAACTCTGATTATATTTTTGGTATTTTTCCCTCTTTTAGCAGCAGGTACGATGAAGTTCTCCACTTGATGCTCAGCTTCATGGTTGCTTCCATTATAGCCAATGGGAAAGCCTCATTCTCTGTCAAATATTAATCATGTGCGCCACACTGCAGCTGCATAGAACAAACGTCATGCTTCCACCCCCCACCCCCCCTCACCCCATCAGTGGAATTATTCAAAGGCAAGTGGAATTTACAGCAACCAAATGATACAAAAGTTTGTCCAAAACTGAAGAGTTGGCTGGTCTTCTCCTTTCAAGTTTTCAACAGTTCCATTTACAGCAGAAGAAGCATTATCAGGACAAGTGTGAGAAGAAATCGCTGACATTAGCCATGATAGAGACTACTCAGATAAAGCCTGGCTCCATTGCTACACAGATGGATGTGCTACTAATGCAGCTGCCAATGGAGGATCTGAAGGCTGCATCACGTTTCCTGACCAGGTAGCAGAGAGACGAAGCACTGCCCGCCTAGCAAGTTCTACTCTTCTTTCAACACAGAGGTTGAACATGTCGGTAGCAGTGAAACAGATAGTTGCCTTCAGGAGTGACCATAGATACGTAGTCTTCTTCATCAATACCTTGCCAATCATTAATGCCCAGTCTGGGGACAAGCTGAAAAGGCTGAGGGGGAAGCTATAACAGGCCTGTGCAAATAGACAGATGTTACAGTCGATACCTTCCCATTGTGGTATCATCAGAATGAAATAGTAGACCGATTTGCTGAACTGGAAGCAGCAGGTGACCAGCCAGAAAGGACTCTATTCACACTGATCATGTCATTTTAGATCAGCAGTTAAGCTTATACAGAATGAGGAACTGAAAATGCTGTACCAATATGAGAATGCTAGACATACTGAGGGTCTGAAAATGCTGTACCAATATGAGAATGCTAGACATACTGAGGGTCTGAAAATGCTGTACCAATATGAGAATGCTAGACATACTGAGGGACTGAAAATGCTGTACCAATATGAGAATGCTAGACATACTGAGGGACTGAAAATGCTGTACCAATATGAGAGTGCTAGACATACTGAGGGTCTGAAAATGCTGTACCAATATGAGAATGCTAGACATACATAGTGGTGGAAGGGGGGTGTATGTTACAGGGCCCAGAGCCACTTTTTCAGAATATGTTTGGTGACACGCCTACCAAAGGTGTTTACCGTTAGTCTTGTACAAATGGATGATAGTCATTTTGTCTTTCTAGTCAGTTGTGCCCAAATTGTCATTCTGTCTTTCTAGTCATTTGGACCCAAATTGAAAGATGATCCAAAGAATGGGCCAGACTGAGAGACACCAAGTAATGAGATGCTCACACTTGCTGTGCCTACCTACCTTTCTGGCAAGGGACTGTCGCTGGTGATGAAGAACAAAGCACACACAGTGCACACCACAGCCGGCCATCGGCTGGGATCCATGGGAGGGTACACGGAGGATCTGAAATCATCAATCACAGCACAGATGGAATTGGATCAAATCCGACTGTATCCCATCAGTGTCATGTGCGATTTTTCTGCCCCAACCGGCTCCTACCCAGACTTGAGTTTGCTGCGGACTCAGTTGGGAAGACTGGGACCACACAGTCGAGTTTCATCCCACTTTATGGATGCGTTTCTGAGAGTGTTGCTCAAATGTCCTGACCAACACTGCAGGTGCCTGTATCTCTCGGACCTGGTTGACGCCGGGATATATTATGAAAGGAAGCATAGAGTACAGCTCTGTCATGTAGTCTCAGACTGAAACGGAAATCCCTAGCATCATCTCTAATCATCCTCATTCTCATTGATCAGCATAAAAAAAAAAAATGTTTCAAATTCTATGGCCCTTCATGCCCTGCTCTCATGGTGACCTCAATTTCGATGTCCTCTCCACGTCTGTGGCCTTGGTTTGGTTCCGTCGGGGTCACCAGTATTGGCGAGTCCATGAGGGCTGTCGTTGGACGGACGTGGTGGTGCCCTCCAGAGGGAGTGCTCACTCACACCGTCTCCACGACTAAGCAATTATTGTCATCAGTATGGGGCTTAGTAGGTGGTGTCCTGCATATGTTAGATCAGAACAGGCGCCACTGAACACCACCGAAGTAACTCTGCAGCAGTACAGTGTCTTCTCTGGTGGGTTGCCTCTTGACTTGACATTGACTGCTCTCTGTGATTGTTGGTGCCGGGGCTGCAGCAGGGCTGACCGGGCTGTGGCTGCGGACGGAGTGTCGGAATGAGCGGCGTGTGTGCACTGCCTCTGAGGTGGCGCAGAGGTTGGGACAGCAAAACAAAAAATACAAAAAAAAATTACCTGTCTCAGGCACTCAAATTCTCTGACTTGAGACAGGTTAAAAACCTGTCTCTTCTGCTGAAAGAATATATAGTACAGGTATGATTATATGAACAGTATGTATGGATACCGGTTGGACTGTTTATTTCTTATATGCCAGTGTGAAGTATGGTCTGATAAATGTGAGAAAGGGGAAATAAAATTTTGTAAAGCGCCATGAGCAGGTACCTAGAGCATGTGTTTTATAAATGTCCAATATCATGCTTACTGTTGGGTCAGACTTGCAGCAGCCCAACGCAAACACGCTGTCCAGTGGCAATACCTTCCCAGACCTTTCCCACACAGTGTACAGACATCCCGCACACAAGCTGTCTGATAGAGAAACCTACCCCTGACCTTTGGTGCTGACAATGCACAGACATCACACATCCAGGCGACACCTACCCTTGACCTTTGACCTAGACACTGCACAGGTTGTTTAGTGGCGACACCTACCCCTCACCTTTGACTCTGACAATGCACAGACATCACACAAAGGGCTATTTGCACAGACATCACACATCCAGGCGACACCTACCCTTGACCTTTGACCTAGACACTGCACAGGTTGTTTAGTGGTGACACCTACCCCTGACCTTTGACTCTGACAATGCACAGACACACACACATCCTGGCTGTTTGGTGATGACACCTACCCCTGACCTTTGACCCAGACAACACACAGACACCACACATCCAGGCTGTTTGGTGGCGACACTTATCCCTGACCTTGACCCAGACAACTCAAAGACCACACATACAGGCTATTTGGTGGCAACACTTACCCTTGACCTTTGGCCCAGACAACGCACAGACACCACACACATCCAGGCTATTTGGTGGCGACACTTACCCCTGACTTTTGGCCCAGACAATGTACAGACACCACACATCCAGGCTATTTGGTGGCGACACCTACTCATGACCTTTGACCCAGACAATGCAAAGACACTGCACATCCAAGCTGGTGATGACACCTACCCCTGACTTTTGACCCAGACAATGCACAGACACACCACATCCAGGCTGTTTGCACATCCAGGCTGTTTCGTGACGATACCTACCCAAGACCTTTAGCCCAGACAGCGAAAGAGGGTGCGTTGATGATGGTCAGCCACGTGTACAGCAGGCTGAGCAGAAAGTAGAACCTGTAACAGGATGTTTCCACCTTGCCCGCCCCTGCCTTCACTGACACATCATACAGTCGCTGCACCTGCCCACACACCATGGGCTTTCTCTGCATTTTCTGCTGGGGCTGATTGGGGTTGGGGGGGGGGGGGGGTGGGGGGGGGAAGGAGATGTAGATGTACATTTAGCAGAAGACAGAAAGTAAACTTCACATGGATCGAAGTCCCACACAATGGTATTACTGTACAGCTATTTTAACATCTTAAAATTGCACAAACCTCAATTCATAACTTTACCTTTCTCCAGGATTTCCTTCCTTGCAAAATGGAACTATGTTGAATCATTGGAACACAAACTATATGATATGACACAAGATAGAACAAACGTAAGTGTATCATCCTGCCCAATGGTTGCCAATTTTCCTGTCTCTTCAAGCTTTGGATTTGTTTTACTTTCGAGTGGCTGTTGACTTCAGCTAATCATCATTTACTAGTTAACTCACCTTAAACCGCACATACATCTGTGCCGGTTATTGTATTGACTATACACCATAGTCTCAATCTATGCTGTGACAAAGTGTAAAAACTACTCACGGTTGCAGGACCCTAACCACCTATTGCTCATATTAATCTGAGCTACATGTCTTTTCTTTGAATGAAATACAGTACTTTTACTTGTTAGCACAAATCACACACTGACCCTTCCAACTAATGTTATGCTGATGCAACTATTTACATCACATCCTTTTCCCTCTCAATTCCCCCTCCACTCCTGCCCTCCAAAACAGACAGTCCAGTTTTTCTGAAAGGCCAGGAGAATGCAGCATACCTTGAACAAGAGGACAGCTAACACGATGGCGAGGCCAGCAGCTCCACACAGCAGAGACATCACACAGGCTAAGATGGTCGCAGCCAGCTGCAATTTGGCACCAGCAGACACCGCCTTCTCTGGCACCCTGGCACAGCAGCAGGGAAGGCATGGAGTTAATGGATGACTTTCAACAAGTAGTCTGTATCATGTTTTGTTTGTTTGTAGTTGTTTTTCTCAGTAACCTACCAGAGCTGCCAACAACCAAAACTACACTGAAAAGAAAGGCCATTTCAAGCCTACAGGTATGGTAGCTAGGGATCTGAACCCTGACTCCTGCAGACTGACCACCACATTAGGTGCCACTGTTCCTCCTCTTTCTGTTGGTGTTCTTATATGACTCTCACCTTCAAAAGTTAAAGCTTGTTAGGAAAAGTTAAAAAAATTCTCAGTCTACAGGTCATCAACATTATCAGTCACTACTATCCTCAACATATATGCTGGAGATAAACATGTGTGCTTTTCATCACATGCATGCATATGCTCTCTCTCTCTCTTTCACTCTCTCTTTTTTCACTCTCACTCTCTTTCTGTCTCTCTCTCTCTCACACTCAAACACCCCCCCCCCCCCCCACACACACACACACAGACCTGAAGAATGTACATGATACCACACTCCCGTTCCATTGAAGACCACACTCCATACACCGAACTTGGCCTAACAGGAGCCTCAAGCCACCTACCAGAAGAACAGCATGGAGATAAGGCGACTGCGCGAACCACAATCAGAGCGTGGGAGACGTAGCAGAGGAAGATGGTGATCAGCCAGACAGCATAGCCAGCATGACGGGCAGCAACTGCTGCCACAGGTCACGTGACTGCAGCTCTGTGATGTCATTTGGTGGTACCCCTACTTTGCTGGCCACTCGCCATACTGCCTTCATACTGCACACACAACATAGAGTTTAACCCTTCTGCTGCGAATGATGTTTGCTTGATGTGTGCTGTTTCTTTTCTTTCCACTCACTGCTAAAGAGGAAAGGCTAATTGGAATACTTATTAGCGAAAATAAAAACCTTGAAAACAGACCCCCCCCCACACACAAAAAAAAAGAATAATGTACCAATGACCGCATTCTGAAGGTGCCATTCATGATCTTTCTCTGTGTGTGAAGGCTAACACAACAAAAAGGACACAAGTCAATGCATCAAAAACTGAAAATAAGAGACAGTCAGACACATTAATGGTCTAGAATACCATAAAATCTAGATAAAATTAAAATAGTGTGCGGTATGCACAAAAGAAGAAAGAAACAAGAAATAAACAGAACAAACTTTTCATCCAACTTGCAGTTGCTGGTGTATTAATTAAACTTTCACCCAAAGCTGAGATCAGTAAGATCAACCTCAACAGAAAAAATGGTTAGGAACTATGGAAATAGCTACCATTGTCTCAAATGGCCCAGAGGCTGCTTAATTCTCGAGAGAAAGTGAAACAATCTATGTTTAGGAGGTTCCGTCTGTCACACAGCATTCTATTAACTCTCTTCAGTTCTTTCCCTTGAATTTCGATCATGGGTGATCAATGGTTTTCTTCCTGGAATTATGGTATTCAAAATATTTTTTGTTATCTGAAGCAATGTATTGCCTAAAAAACCCGAAACAGACATATTCATCACCAAAAAATATCATTATTTTAGAAATAATGCGCAGAATATTATGAAAAATTCATGCAAAATGCAAAAATCTCAAAAAGTATTGAGAGTTAAGCCCAGGACATGAAAAGTGCAAGAAACGGTTAAATGATGTATGTTAGGACAGGGAGGATATGATACAATGGGGCATGCAGAGAGAGCAAAGTACCTTCATACATCTCACACTAGAAAGAGTCTAATTCAAAGTGTGTCGAAACACTGATAAAACCATGTAATGGGACACGGCAATTTGCCACACTGCTTTCACAGTACACATATGAAATGGAGTTTAATTGACAGTGTGTAAGAACAGAGGTTTATCCACAAGTTGAGGAATCTATCTATGCGTCTATACGGTCCATCTATTTATTTATCAAATATTTATATCTCTCTACTCTACAACAACCACAAACTGGTTTCCTTCAGTTTTCCTATGCTTACTTGTCCAAACAAGTGCTTTATTCCAACTTGGCATGATTTGTGTCTTATCAATCAGGATCCCCTAACTTTTGATGGGAGACAGCCGAACTAATCTGAACTTGCTTATATATAATAACAAGCAAGTGACCTCCCTTGCAGAGTCATCCTCTTCTAATCATGATCAGTTCTCTTCAGTTTTTCTTTCTTTCCTTGGGAACACACTCTTACCACTGTTCACCAATCCATTCTCTGACATCTCAGCATGAAGCTACTTCTAGTCTCTGATCTTAGAGACAAGCACATGATAATGATCTACCCAACTTTTACTGAATTCTACAACTGATGAACACGGACAGACAGGCAGGCAAAAACAGCCCCCCTGCTGTTCAGTGTTAAAATCTGTCAAAGCAGGACTCCTGGGGATCTTCTCTGTGTGCTCACTTGGTGATGGTGTGAAGAACCATGGTCACTGGTATCACGTAGTATGGCTTGGAGTACAGGAACACTGCCTCTGGCACCCACAGGCACTCCCCATCTGCAACACCATGGGGTCAAGGAACATCTGCCCCAAATGCCATGACATCTGCATGCATTCCTCATCTGCATCACTATGTTGCAGGAAACATCTGCCAAAAATTCCATGCCATCTACAGGCACTCCCCATCTGCATCACAATGGTGTCAGAGAACATCTGACACACTAGACATTACAGTGTCCATTGCTCTATGGACAGCATATGTGTGTGTGTGTGTGTGTGTGTGTGCATGTGTGTGTGTGTGTGTGATGTGTGTGTGTGTGTGTGTGTGTGTGTGTGTGTGTGTGTGTGTGCGTGTGATGTGTGTGTTGTGTGTGTGTGTGTGTAGTTTGTGTGTATAGTATGTGTGTGTGTGTGTGTTTGTGTGTGTGTATGCGTGTGTATGTTTGTGTATGTGTGTGCCATGTGTGTGAGTGTGTGTGTGTGTGTGTGTGTGTGTGTGTGTGTGTGTGTGTGTGCATGCATGTGAATAATCTTAAAAGTTGATTTAAAAACCTGCCAAAACACTGAGGAGTGGAGCGCTCCCCCCCCCCCCCCCCCCCCCCACCAAGAAAAACAACTTTTTTCCCTCATCGATCCCGGCATATTTTTACTGTTTCAAACATTTTCTAATTAATCTACACTTAAATAGCTGAAATATAATTCTTAAAGGCATTAATCAATGTAGAATTCTTGAAAACACTAATCTCTAACAAAAAGAATTCTTTAAACACACACACAAAGAGTTCATAAAAAGAGAGAAAAAGTCATTTTAGAAAATGCTAAAGAATTAGGGTTAGGGTTAAGTTAGGGTTAGATTTTTTTCCCCACTGATTACAAATACATTTCAAAAAGTAAGTAATTCTATTTTTACAAGCTTGCATGCGTGCGTGTGCGTGTGTGTGTGTGTGTGTGTGTGTGTGTGTGTGTGTGTGTCTGTGTGCATGCGCACACACACACTCCATATGTGAGGATGTGAGACTGAATGTCTGTGTGTGAGTAGATATGCTCATGCACATGTGTGAATGTGTGTCCATGTTATGGTTTATGTCTGAATAAAAATGTGCCATTGTATATACTATAGTCGTGCGAATGTGTATGAAAGTGCAATCCATCATGCTTTCAGCATTCACAGGTGCATCTTAGGACCAATGTCATGAGGAAAGAAGAGGGGAAGGAGAGAGTATAAGCCAATGAATACATGCACACAAGTTTCTCCAAATGCTTCTACACTGGTGTGCATTTCTAACACAATACTCATTTGCTCGTCTCAGCGCATAAACATCTCCAGACTATTTTGTGTATGCTGTACTGTACATAACACCAACTTGAACATGAAAGCATCCGTAAAACTCACACACACTTTCTACTACTTTGATCAAAGGGTATAGACAAGAACCAGAACTCCAGCTCCTTTCAGACCTTTGGCAAAGGCGGACAGCTGTCCTCCCAGTGCCAAGAGCAGGACCACCACGAACATCACAGGCATCAGGGCTCCAAAGTAGCGCACGAACTGAAACATAGCCCATCTTAAGTGCAGCAAAATAATATTACAATGATAATATAGCTAAAATCAATTAGCGCAAATGAATGGCAATACAATAACAACAACAAAAAATATCATTAACTGGGAAAAAAGATCGAGCACAGCTTTAGCGCAGTTGGGGTGCACATTTTGACAAGATCCTTACGGCTTGTACATTATCTGCCCTTGAGCTTGGCATAGTTTTCATATGATTAACGGCAACTTGTCTTTAACCCTTTCACCGCCAGACATTCTATTTTGCATAAATCTCCATCGCCAGCCATTTTTCCAAAAAGCTCTTATTGTATACCAGCATATGTGAAACGCGGATATCTCTGGAACTAAACAACCAATTCTCATGCTATTTTTTTGTAAAATGGAGGAGATACACTGTACTTTTATTATATTGTAACATGTTAGTAATGGTAAGTCAACAACAATTTCAATTTTTTAGTGATTTCAAGTGCAAAAAAAAAATGCAAAATAAAAAAAAAGAATGTTATGTTTCTTCTAGGCGTAAAAAAATAAAGAAAGAATGCCAACAAACTCTCAACTCTCAACAATGGAGGAAAAATACTCCACCACTCACAACTGAAGACCAGAAAGTATGGTATTTCAACAGAAAAGTGCATGAAACAGCCACAAATACAACTACTCCAATAGCAGGAACACACACACACACACACACACACACACACACACACACACACACACACACACACACATTCTTATGCCTAACTGGTACACATGTAAGAAAGAAAAAGGGAAAACAAACACACACACACACACACACACACACACACACACACACACACACACACAGCACACACACACACACACACACACACACACACACGTCCCCTTTCACTCAACAGTAATATATATATATATATTTTTTATGAACACAAAGTCATTCATGTGCCTGTTGGTCTCTGACCCTTGTCATTCAGTTGATCTATATAATCAGCTGTACACCCACTCGAAAGACGTCTGTGACACTCGCCTCTCACATGTCAGTTGGCCACGCCCCCTTCAACCTCGACCAGCGAGAGTGGGCCCACAGCGTGTGTGTGAAGTTCGTTGCCTAAAGTCTTAGTTGGCTCCCTCACATAGAGTTAGTGAACAGTCAGTCAGTGCTGGCTGGCTCAACGCAAAAAACACTGGGGCACACGCGGTAGGGTAGTAAGTGGGCGTCTTATCAGCCTCTCATAACAAGTTGGCAACGGTCCAACGTTTCACGTTGGAATAATTCGGTCAAGCCCTCACTATCGTTCTTTACTCGTGGCTGTCTGGGTCTTCTTCATCTGTATTACGAACAACCAACTGTCTATTCAATATTCCCAGCACTTGATCTGTGGTAAATGTACGGCAAGGTCGAGTACGTAAAGTGCTTGGTGGACGTCATAGTGAATGGAAAAAAAACAATCGAATAAAGTCAATAAAACACTGAACTGAATAGTGTTCTGACAAAGCAAATGGCTGTGAGCATGGGCCAGACCATCCCCCAACTATGACGTTTATTGCTGGCTTTTTTATCTCATGAACTAGGATCGTGAGAGTATCGGGAGTTAGGTCACCCTACTTTGTCGCCAAAAGGCGCCCTTGGCGATCTGCCAAGTCGTCGCCAAAAAGCGCCCATGGCGGTGAAAGGGTTAATTAACAAGGCCATGGGATGCACACAGCAGACGCTTTTGACGGTTGTGTTTTCTGCTGATGGGCTCTGCAGTCGTGAAATATAGGCTGATTCACCCATGGGAACGCTGCCAAAAGGTTCAGTCATGTCACATCCAGCGGCCATTACACAATGGCATCTGCCATGGAGCAATCATGTTCCTTCACATGTTAATGGAATGCCCTGTGCGTGCTT
Organism: Conus betulinus; assembly: GCA_016801955.1. Taxonomy (NCBI): domain Eukaryota; kingdom Metazoa; phylum Mollusca; class Gastropoda; order Neogastropoda; family Conidae; genus Conus; species Conus betulinus. The sequence continues at coordinate 260,559 of JADBJO010000593.1, forward strand.
GCACCCTATGTGAACACAGCGCAGACTTCCACAGGTGGTGCAGGACTGCTCCCAGCTGGTCTGTTCGGCGGTTGAGGACAGCACATCTCTGGGTCCCATCTGCACCTTCAGGTGCATCTTTTACTTCTTTTCTTTCTTGCCCCAAACCCAGAAGAACTTGGCACAGTTTTCACAAGATAACAAACAATATTTTGTATTTTATCTACCCCAAGCCCCATGAACTTGGGACACTTGTTAAAAAATAAAACAACAAGCAATGTGTATTCTATTTCATTTCAAGCCACATGAACTTGGCACAGCTTCCATAAGCAAAATGTTTCAGTGCTGATCACATTATTCTTCACGATGTGAACTATTGCTTACAGATCAACTTAACGTTTCTGCCTTCAATTTACTGTCCATCATATTCAAACATTGATTTCAACAGTAGTCAGTCGGTTGGAAGTTCTGAAAAATTATCCTACCTGACCAAAGGCCTGGCCAGGTGACATAAGCAGTCGTAGCTGATAATGACACCCAGGATGCAAGTACATCTCCAGGTGAGCTTCTGAGAGTGTTCAAACCCAAACCTGTCTTCACTGGACACCTGCCGTGGTGTGTCTGCAGCTTGATGGGCATAGACCCTACCTCCCCATACCTGGAAACAGAAGCATGACAATGAACTTGGGCGTTTATGACCAAACGACAATGGTATGTTCTATACGTTTTTATTCCCCTTCTGCCCCTATGGGGTGACTGTATCTCAATGACAGCTCCATTCCCACATAAGGACCCATTCCAGCAAATGACCTGCCCGTCTAATCATTTGTCAAACTGACAGGAGAGTGTCATTTCCCTACACAGAACTCTTTCTTTCGTGTGTATGCTGTTTCAGTTTTTTCTGCAGAGGCAAGAACCCGTCAAGAAGGATCTGAAATTAACACCAAGTAATATGACCACAGTAATTTGTGTTGGATTATTTCATGGAAAAAAAAAAATGAAATGGCCAAAAGTATCAAATTGTTGTCTTGAATTCATTTTCTTTGAAAAAGAGAATGAAACTGGTTAATTACATTCGCTGATGAGTGGAATGACCAAATGACAATACAGAAATGTGGTACGTTTTATAAGCCTATGCTTGTTGTACTCCATGATTTGATGAATTTTGCTGCAAAATGGTTCTTGAACAAATAAAATTTGTTTAAACCAAAATGTGGTTCAGCCCTTAGGTTTTTGACAGGAGACAACCAACAGACAGCCTAAAGGCCGAAGCATGTTGCATCTGTATTGTCATTTTTCATGCCATTCGTCTGAAAAGTAAAAATTCATGAAAAATATTTACAACAAAAAGGCCATTAGGGCAAATGGAGACAGAAGAATGGACAGCTAGAGTCTGAACAGTGACCGAGGGAAAAATCAAATGGAAAATCATCACACGATATACAGCTGAAGTCACACTATCAACCCATCCAAAGATACACACGACTGAGGAAAGAACCTGGGGACAATCATCACACAATATACAGCAGCAGTCACACAATCAACCCATCCCGAGACAAACATGACTAAGGAAAGAACCAGGAACAATCATCGCATAAAACAAAGCTGCCATCACATTTACCTGAAAAATTTGTACGTGCTTTCATGACTCCAAGGCACATTCAGAGTCATCACACTTCCTTCATATAGCCCTGTTGGACGAAAAAAAAAAAAAAGAGAAAATGGTCACATGTTCAAATGTATATATAGTGGCGACTAATACAGTGAAACATGTAGACAGATCTACAGCCATGACTATGTTTCTTAACTGTACAGCCTTGGAAGCTGGGATCAAGTAATACAGCGGCCAAACTTCTGGAGTCAAAATTCAGCTACCAGGGGGTAATGGGGGTGGGATAGGCGAAAGAGAGAACGGTTCAGCTTTTGACTGAAAAAGATATAATCTCCTTATGTTTCATTTAAAAATGGGGTCCAAACAGAAAATGCATTACACTCTGCACATATCATTGCCAACATCCACACAACATCATTTGGGCTTTCTTCTGCAATACTATATTATCCCTATTCAAAAATGATCCCCAAACCCCACCTTTATAAACAAAATTTTGAAATTCCCCAATTGTTCCACTATATCCAGGATTTGGGGAATAATTTCAAAATCAAGGAAATTCAATAAAAATTCTATGAGTGGTAGCTATGGAGTAAAGTCACATGATCCCCTCTCCCCCTGAAGTCACTCTCACACCCCTTCCCCAGAGACATTTTTGATTCATTTATCATTATTTTGAAATGTCTATACACTGTCAAGTAAATGCAAAACAATCTGCCATTTTGTTCAAAAATGAATATCATGGAAAGCTTTCATCATCAGTGTTATTCACTACAGAAAAAATAAAAGCATGCCCTTGAAGTTTACCCAAACTATTCACAAACAATGAAGTACATCACTCCAAATAACTGACACAACAGAACAGTCACTACAGGAATATGATGAATACATCATACAAAAATGTGCATGTTGCATGTTCAAATAATATCTTCATTTCTTTGGAGTGGAAACTAAATACAAAAATCTTTCCTTCACTCTTAGAATTCTGATAAATCATTCTAAACAGTAATGCCCAATTCTGCAGCCACCAGTTAAGCTTGGGCGTTGAAGTGAATGCAAACATTGCATGTTGTAAAATGCTTCAATTCAAGCAGCAAAAGTTTTTGGGAAAAAAAAAACTTGTTTCAAGGTAAAAAGAAGCATGACACTGGTGGGCAGTATAGCAGACTATGTGCCACAGAACTGACAATGATTCCGAAAGCAGTGTAGATTCTACAGGCATGTTTGTAGTCCCTGAAGGTTCAGTAGCAGTCTGTGAGATGATCAAAAAGTGAGATGTTGGTGACCTCTAACCATTCCTTCCCCATCTTCCAAGTGAACATGAACAACCACACTGTTCTGTTAAAAACATCAACATGCAGTGCAGTTTTCATCCACTGATCGATTTCATTCAAAACTTGGTCTGCCTTGGCTGAAGGCTGTCAGGCCAATTGACATAGGCTAGAACACCAAGGCTGCATCAAAATGTTGTTATGCTCTGCATAGTTATGCGGGGATTGTCTTCAGTCGTGACAAGCTCCTAGCATAACATTATCAGTCTCCAAATTCCCCCAAAGTTGAAGTGTGGCTGCCCACGTGGCGGGGTAATCAAAAACGGTCACACACGTAATGTTCTCATCCCCAGCTGATGCATTTGTGCCATAGTGTTCAAATACTTAGGCTGTTTGGATGATCCCTGGAGTCTTTCAGCCAGGGTACGACAACAACAACAAATAAAATTTGGTGTACTTTTGACTTGCAGAACTTTTTGGTATCATTTTTTTAAAGCAGTACCCCATAACAACTGTTTGACAGTCTTAGAAAAGAAAATATGGTGTTTATGTGAATGTTACATTCCCATTTTCATAAACTATCAAACAAGATAATTGAGATATCTGTGAATATTACATTTCGAGTCTCATTCTCTATCCTACAAAGTCTTTGAAATATATGCAAATATAATGATCTCATTTTCATTACCTACCCTACAAGGTCAATGAGACATATGTAAATGTTACATTCCCATTTCTATTATCTATCCTACATGCACCTGTGCCTCACCTGGCTGTTGGCGGTGATCACAGCGACGGGGGGAGACGACAGCGGTATAGGCAGTGAGGGGGCTGAAGAGGCCCGCCAGATGCAGGCTGTAGAAGACGGTGTTATTCTGAATCTGCAGCATGGCGGTGCCGTCCGTCATGCTGATGGGGAAGGAGATGATGGAGTCATACACCCCTGGCAATTCATACACCAGGTGACGGGCATCCATGTCGTACTTGTCCACGATGATCTCCACCTGTGGTCATAAAACTTTCTGCACTTCAAGTGGCCAACACCCGCTGGAAATGGAACGTTCTTTGTTTACACTAGCTGGAAATATCAGCAAAATAATTACAACACTAATGATAACAGTAACAAACTGCTTAGAAGGCAAAAGTAGGAAAGTTTAACCTTTTCCAGCTGACATGCAAAAGCTTACAATGCTGCATGATATCCCAAAATAGGGAAATTTGGCCTTTTTCAACTCACACGCAAAAGAAAACGCATCACAGGAACGATGAAAAGGAAGAACGAAGGTCAACGGATGGAAGGAGCAAACAGGTAAAGAGGAGGGCATTCAGATGTGTATGTGTCATCTTCTTATACATTCAAAGTTGGGAAACAGTATGCTGAAAAGCAAGGACTATGCAAAAAAAAAAACCAACTTTTTTTCTTTTAGGTTTATTCCAGAATCTCTCTTTTTTTCCTTCTCTTGCCTTTCCTTTTTTTTTTTCTTGTCTTCTCTCTTCTTTTTTTTTATTTCGTTTTTTCTTTTTGTTTGTTTGTTTTGAGAGGAAAGATCTTGGCAGAAGAGTGGAAGTGGAAGAAGCACAGGTAGGGCTGGGATGGATGCTCTTTGGCAGCAGCAGAAACTAGGGTGACAAACGGCAGCATGTTGCCAGTGAACTTTTCCAGCCAGTTTGTCTGTGGGAAAAACAGCCAAAAGTCTGCTGACCTAATGGAACCTTGTTTGACAGTAAGACGTCTTCCAAAATGATCATCACGCAATGTTCTATCCCCTCATATTTCATGTTTTATTTTGTTTGAAGGTTACACAATGTTCTATCCCCTCATATTTCATGTTTTATTTTGTTTGAAGGTTACACAATGTTTTATACCCTCATATTTCATGTTTTATTTTGTTTGAAGCTGACACAATGTTTTATTCCCTCATTTGATGTTTTATTTTGTTTGAAGCTGATACAATGTTTTATCCCTCATATTTGATGTTTTTTTTTTGTTTGAAGCTGACATAATGTTTTATTCCCTCATATTTGATGTTTTATTTTGTTTGAAGCTGACACAAATGTTTTATTCCCTCATATTTGATGTTTTATTTTGTTTGAAACTGACCGTGTACCCATTTAGGACTTCCAAATAAACATCAGACAATGTCTTTCATTTCTGTTATAAAAAGCAAATGTGTTCTCTATTTGTAAAGTTCTTGTAAAGACATTGTTAAAATATGTTAAACAATCAACTGACAGTCAGTGGAAAACTGTGTTATGCATTTTCAAATGTGCTGATCTTAAAGGTAGACAGTCACACGAGAAGACTTAAGGCCTGAAGATTAAAAATCATGTATATATATCCTGAATTATCATTCTGACCAACACAATCACAGGTACTATAATATTTGAAAAATCATGTAAATAAATCCACTGAGAACATAACGATGTATATGATCTTTACTTCCTGCCTGAAGAAATTCACCATGGGTGGCTATGTCTTCATGCATAACATTTTTCATTAACTGCCCTAGCCCATGTTTATTTTAGCAAATACACACAAACACAAATATCCACCTATTGAAACACACAGAAGAACAGAGCTTACCTTCTTTGAGCCTTTAGGAACATACAAAACTAAATGGGTGTTTTCTCCCAGTTCTTCCACTTGAAGTCGGATGAACTGAAAATCATAGAAGACAGTAGTAAATACAGTATGGAAAAGAGATTAGACTCTCCTTTCATCTGCACATGTGTATTGGGCTATGCTCATGTGCATATATGTGTGTGTGTGTGTGTGTGTGTGTGTGTGTGTGCACGCACGCGCGCACGTGTGTGTGTACATACGCATAAGCGTATGCGTATGTGCATGCATGCGTGTGTGCTTGTGTGCATGTGTGTGTGCAGCGTGCGTGTGTGTGTGCACATATGTGTGTGCATATCTTAAAAATCTCACAAACTAGACGACTGCAAAGATTAAAACAATTTACAGTAATGTTAAAAAAAATTAATGAGAGAGATTTTCCTGCCCCAATATGTGGGGCCCACGAAAAATCTTATAAGTCATTCTGAAGTCATGAAAGCAATAATCAACTCACAGATGTAAAATTCACAAATGGTTGTGTTTTGGCTGATTCATTGTCTAAACTTCACACACCCACTAGTTTTCAGCTGAGCCAACTGCTGAGCTACTGTGAGTGCAATTTTCAGCAAACTTAAAACTAGCAAAGCAGGTTCTGGTACTCTTTCATTGTATGGTGTGTATGACCTGGTGTCCAGCTTCAGCCTACTTCAGTAAATTACTTTGTGCATGCATAAGTGCATGCGCGTGCGTGCGTGTGTGTGTGTGTGTGTGTGTGTGTGTGTGTGTGTGTGTGTGTGTGTGTGTGCACACGCATGGTTGTGCAAGTTTTCTATGAGTGCACTACGCATTCATGTGTACGCATGCATCTATGAATCACACACAAAACACACACACACACTTGCACCCACTGATCTAGGTACGAATGGTTGAGTGTGATGTCAACAAAAACACACACACGTTATCAAGCCACACTTTGTGCTTTATGCCTGAATGTGTGTGCACACGGTGAACCATCTCTCTCCTATTAATGCATGCACTCTTGCTCCACGGCTGACCACACAGGCTGACCTTTCTGTTGGAATAGCGCGGGGGCAGAAGTCTGGCTCGTGAAACCAGGCTCAGGCAGTCTGTGCTGTGAACAGAAAAACAGTGAGGTTCAAAGTTCATGTCACAACTGTCACCTAAATGCACATGCACATGCATGCAGACACACATGTACAAAACACACAAACACAAATGGCTACATTTTTTCAGTCATAACAGCAAGGTTCATAGCTTTCAAAATCACAGCCAAGCCAACCACCCAGGACATTTTCAGAGTTGTTATACTCATATGGGAAACAGGTGAGATCTGTAAAGAAGGTTACATCCTGAAAATGCAACTAACAACAATATCAATGGCATGGTAGCTACACCACTGACATCCGCAAAGCTTATAACTAGGCAGTGATAGCGCAAATCATTCCACTTCATTTCTTGGTACAGACTGAAAAAAACGAAACATAAAAAGCCATGAAAACAGATGAAACAGAAAGCAGACAATCAAAGCAATATTGGCTAACAGAATATGCAGAACAGGCAACAGGAGTCCACTGTGGGCAGTGTGTACTATTTACCACAACCTGCTCACCAGATCGCAACAAAAAAGCTGGCGTGTTATACACTGTGACTTGAATAAAAAAAAAAGTGCAAAACATTTTCCGAACAAAGACTGAGAATGGTACATAAAACAGGATATCAGTCGACAACTGTAAAGAAAGACAAAAAAAAAAAAAAAATTTTTTTAAGGTAGAGTTACAGAGAGTAACAGAGAAGAGGAAGTTGTTAACACAGACCTAGAAGGGAAGGGAGCTGCTGAAAATACGGCAAAGCGAGCCAGGACACAGACTACCAAACAGTCCATTTTTTATTCTTACCTGTACAAAGCAAAAGCATCTAATAATACAGTCAGGTGCTCACCTAAGATGCACCAGTCACAAAGGGGGAAAAATAATGCCCCCTCCCCTCCCCAAGTTACAACATATGAAAACACTGACGTCTTATCTATTTTTTCTGATGTCCTGTGACAACAGTGCATTGTTCACTTACCACTTTTCTTCACCTTCCAGGATACGACAGGCACAGACCCAGTTACTTGCCGTCTAAAAGACACACAGGGTCATGTGTCAATAAATGACAGATTTAACAATCAAGAGACTATAGTAATGATGAGACTAATACAAACAAAGTGGTTTCCCTTACAGTTTGTCATTTACAAAGCAGCCTAAACTCTCTCTGTGTGTGTGTGTGTGTGTGTGTGTGTGTATGTGTGCGCATGTATGCGAGTGCATGCACGCGTATTTACATTTGTATGTGTGCTTGCACACACATACACAAGCACACATGCATGTACTCACATACACACACACTCTCGCATGAATGTGCATGAGTGTGTGTTTGAGTTTGCCGACAGCCTTTTCGAAAAACCCACACTACTCTACCATCTGGCCATATAAAACTGACACAAATATAAAACCCATACCACTATATCACCTGGCTATAAACCTCTGACACAAGTACAAAATCCATACTACTCTATCATCTGGCCATATAAAACTGATACAAGTGCAAAACTCATACTGCTGTATCATCTGGCCATATAAAACTGACACAAGTGCAAAACTCATACTGCTCTATCATCTGGCCTAATAAAACTGATGCAAGTACAAAACCCATAATACTCTATCATCTGGCCATATAACACTGACACATGTACAAAACTCATACTACTCTATCCATCTGGCCATATAACACTGGCAGAAGTGCAAAACTCATACTACTCTATCAACTGGCCATATAACTCTGATACAAGTACAAAACTCATACTACTCTACTACTCGTATAAACTGGAAGTACAAAAACCCATAGTACTCTACCATTAAATGACACTGTCAGAAGCACAAAACTCATACTACTCTACCATCTGGCCATATGACACTGACAGAAGTACAAAACCCATACTATTCTATTATCTGACTATATAACACTGACACAGATATAAAACCCATGCTATGCTATCATAACCGCAGTTGAATGCAGTGCTGGCAATCGTACACTGAGAGTAGGTTGATGAATGGCGTGAGACAAATGGGACCAAGTTCAGCAGGAAAGACAATGGCAAAGAAAAGCTGCTTAACAGGCCACTGGACATTAATCCTGTGAAAAAAAAAAAAAAAACATCACTGAAACAAAAAGCAAACAAAAAACAAGGAACAGAAAGGGAGAGAAAAAAAAGAACGGAAAAGTCCACCTCGGTATATACGCAACATGACCAATACAGATGCACTTACAATGTTGGTGACAACGGTGATGGAATCTGTCTTCCCTTCCCCTTGCATTGAGACAAGAGGCACTGCTATGTATTTGGATTCACTTATCTGAACACAGTGAAGCTGTCCACCCAAAACTTACATCAATCACTCATTGTATCAGGTCTTCAAATAGGAGTTTCAGATCTTAGGACCTTCCTGAGGTTTTGAAACAGGGGATTCAAATCTCATGGACTTTCAAGATCTCCAAAAAGGGGAATTCAAATCTCAAGGACCTTCAAGATCCTAAAACAGAGTTTCAAAATTAAGACATTTCAAGGACTTGCAAGGGGGGTTTCTGGTCTCAAGTTGTTTCAAGGTCTTAACACAGGTTTTAAGTTTCAAAAATCTAAAGACTTACAAATCCTTCAACAAGGAGATTTCAAATCTGAGGAATTTAAAGGATATGACCCCTGGTATTTGCAAAGAAAACAAAACATTTTTATCTCCATGTTTTATCATTTAAACAATCTATCCATCTATTATTCTTAATTTATTTCTGACTGTAATCATCATTATACACAGAAAGTGGTATTAGTATTAGTGTTCCTGCTTAAAAATTTTTTTTTTCTGTGTATGCAGGCTGATACTCCTGCGGACACTCCCTGTATAGTCAAGCAAGGATTCCTTCATCTATCCAACAAGAGGAGTGGAGTTTTGTGTGTATGACGTTTTTTTTTTTTTCCCTTCATTAGGCAACCATACTCCAACTTCGGAGAAGATGCATGCTATGTGTAACATGTCATCCATACCGGCACCAAACTGGCCTTCTCTTCCGATAGTTAAGGATGGGATTTCATGTGTGTGCAAGATGTTATGTATGCATTCACATACAGAACCTCAATTTATAGTCGCATTCGAAGGACTGTCTAGCACTTCCATTTTTTGTGTTCCACTCCCCTTTCTCCCATTTTCTCCTTTTTCTCTTTTGGTCTATCCCATTTCCGTACACCCTGTTTTTGTTTGTTTCCCTGTGTGCTTGTCCTCTCCACTCCTACCTCAGTTATTGCCTGCAAAGCCTGGCCTGGGCTTTTCTCTCCCTTTCCTTTCAGCAGACACTGAAGTTCTTTATGTGTATGTAGTGATTATAATCCACATAGCTGTCACACACATTAACACTTTGCTACAGATTTCCTGCAGTTGAAGAGATCCAGCTCACTTCTTCCCCCTCCCTCTCTCCCCACTCCTATCTGTTTCTGACCTTTCCTCATTTCTCCCCTTAACTCCTTGCTCCTGCTTTCTGTTCTTGACCTGTCCTCTCTTCTCCCCCTCTCTCCCCACTCCTGCTTTCTGTTTCTGCTGTCCTTCTGTTTCTGACCTGTCCTCTCTCTCTCTCCCCCTCTCTCCCCCACTCCTGCTTTCTGTTTCTGACCTGTCCTCTCTTCTCCCTTTATCTCCCCACTCCTGCTTCCTGTTTGACCTGTCCTCCTCTCTTCTCCCCTCTCTCTCCCCACTTTCCTGCTTTGTTTCTGATTTGCCCCCTCTCTTCTCTCCCCTCTCCCTAATCATGCTCCTGTTCTGACCTGTGTCTGACCTGTCATGCCTGTCTTCTCCCTTTCTTCCTTTATCTCCCCACTCCGGTTTTCATGTGTTCCCCTCATCTCTCCCCACTCCTGCTTTCTGTTTCTCTGTCCCCCTCTCTCCCTCCCCCCTGATATCTGTGTCTTACCTGTCCTCTCTCCCCCCCCCATGTCCTCACTTCCCCCTAACCATGCTCACTATGTCCTCACTTCTGTCCTCTCTTCTCCTGTTTTTATCTCACTTCCCACTCTCTCCCCACTCCGGCTTTCTGTTTCTCATGTCATCACCTCTCCCCTCTCTCCCCACTCCTGATCTCTGTTTCTGGCCTGTCCTCACTTCTCCCCTTATTTCCTTGTCTGTTACTGTGACCATCTGAATGAGGCATAATTAGTTAATAATTCACTTGTCTCCTTTATATCACAAGGTTTTCAATAAGTTACTCTGAAATGTGTATTGCACGTTTCATTGAATTTTGGTGTGTTTTCAGTCATGCTGCAAACTGTTTGAAGATTTCATATATTGAAGACAGACAGCATCAGTCACACTTCTCACTCGCCAGCAAAACATGCACTGTATCCTTACATAGGTAAGTCCCGGTTTTTTTATTGTTTTTTTTTTTTCCTTTCATCTGCATGTTTCTCTTGACTGCTGCAGACTTCAGGGTCCAAATCTGTTGTTTCTGCACCGTCTAGTTTGTTTCATCCAGTCGGCAGTCTGAGAACCCAATTAGTCTTTTCTTATTCCCTTTCGATTTCCCTGTGTTTACTGTTATGATGAACTTCAGCGCAAATGTAATGATCAGGGTAGGTCACTTTTACAGGCATTGAAAAAAACATCAAGAACATTTTTAGACTGCTTTAACCCTTTCACCGCCAAAGGCGCCGTTTGGCGACGGTGTGTGTGACTGCCAAAGGCGCCGTTTGGCGACCAGCTGGGGTTACCTAACACCCGATATTCTCACTCTCTACTCTCATGAGACAGAAAGCCAGAAAGAATGTCATAGATGGGTTATTTCCTCCTGTGCTCACTGCCAGTTTGCTTCATCAGAGCGCTGTTCAGTTAATTGTTCTTTATCAATTTATTCCGATTGTTTTTCCATTCACTATAATGTCACAACCAAGAACTTCATGTACTCAGCCTCACTGTACATTTACCACAGATCAGGTGCTGGAAATATTGAAAAGACGGTCAGTTGATACTGAATAAGGTAAAGAACACCCAGATTGTGAGCAGCAAACACCTGGCTACTTGAAGGGGGGGGGAGGGGCTTGACCGAATTATCACAGTGGCTGACTGTTGGAGGCGTGCCAACTGGCTGAGCAGTGATCAGTGCGTCACGCACACACACACACATAAGAGGCCCTTGAACAAGCTCAGTGTTGCTGGCTCTGGGCCAACTTTTTGTGCCTGTCACTCAGTGAGAGAGGCCTTATGGGTGTGAGTAGCAGCCACGAGATAATGAATGAACTGCAAGCCCAGCTGGCGAAGGGGGCGTGGCTGACTGACTGACACGTGTCAGAGGGTTGCTGCTGCAGAGACGGTTTGGAGTGGTGAGCTCACTCAGAGACCTATCAGAATTCATCTTCAGGTTATAGACCAACAGGCAAGTGATTGACAGTTTTCATAGAAAAATAGTGTGTGTGTGTGTGTGTGTGTGTGTGTTTGTGTTTTCTGCATAACCTCATTAGTCATATCACTAGTTATTCCTCTGGACGTTGTTTCAGGAGTGCTGGAACAAGGATGATTTTCAACCTGTGGACTTCTTCCAGCTCTTTTTCTACTGTTGGGGTATGTTGATTTATTATTTTTTTTTTTTCATTTTTCTGTTGGATATTACATACTTTCTGGTCTCTTATTTTGTGAGTGGAGTATTTTTCCTTCTTTGTTCAGAGTTTGGTTGCATGCTTTCTTCTTGTTTTATGTTGACACTAAAGATAGCATTCAATTTTTTATTTTGCATTTTTTTTGCACTGGAAATTACCAAAAATTTGAAATTGTTGTTGTCTAACCATTACTAACATTCTATAATTTAACAAAAGTACAGTTTTGTTTCTCCATTTCCCAAAAAAACAGCATGAGAATTGGTTCCTTAGTTCCACAGATATCCGCATTTCACACATGCTGGTATGAAATAAGAGATTTTCTGAAAAATGGCTGGCGATGGGGATTTATGCAAAATAGAATGTCTGGTGGTGAAAGGGTTAAAGGTTACTTTTGGCTAACACTTAGGGTTGGGGTTAAGATCTTATTAACTGAGGGTTTCGTAAGGGTTAGATTATGTGCAGAAAATAGTTTCTGTCTTGAAATGCAGTTTATTTTTGAGAAAAAAAAGAAATATTCCATAGATATGATGAAAGACTAATGCTGGCACTTTTTATCCATGCACACTAACGAATAACACCCGCATCGATACATGCGTGCACGCTATTTACTTTGTCAGCGTAGAACCTCCACACACGCTCTGTGCGTAGTTCCCAAGTCACCGTGTCCTGTAGAGAGATGGTCTTGTCCTTTGAGGGCTCGAACTGCTGCCCATTGTTGGTCAGGAAATGATGCTGGAATACCCGTGAAACGATGATCAACATCAGATGTTGGCTGAAACATATTGTCATTGTAATGTGGATCAGCTTGTGTGCATTTCATGCAATATGGCTCCCCCCCCCAAAAAAAAAAAAAAAAAAACCCACCTTAGGTGATGGACTGAATGGATAGGTCTTTCTGTTTTTAAGATCTGATGTATTTTCCAAGAGCCTCTTACAAAGGCTTCCATTTAGTTGTGTGTGTTCAATGGCTACATTTCCCATGTTCACTCTATTTTCTCTGTGAGTTTCACATACACGTAAATCTTTCTTTCTTCCTTTCTTTTTCAAAGCATTTTACTGCTCACGTTAATGAAGATTTTGTTCAAAGATGTTGTGATAGTACAGATTTCTAGCGTTTTCTTTTTTTTTTTTTTTTTTTTTTTTTAATTTACAGTTCATACTCTAATGAGGGCACAAAATTTACAAACTAGCCCCAAAGGGACTAACTTCCCAAACCTATGATTACCCAAACACTGCTTACAGGTCATGTCAAAAAACAAACAATAATGTATTCATCTTACATTTATTTCAGAGTCTGATCCATCCACTAAGATCCATTAATGCAGACTTCATACATCATCATGCTACTACTGGCAAGTCTGATAATCATTTCAATGTAACTAAAAAGCTCAATCAGTTAAGTCTTTGAATCCCTGGTGGAAACCAGATTCACTTGCAACAACCACCTTTTTTTTTTTTTTTGTAGAGGGAACACCATCTTTACAAGTTTTCGTACACTAAACTCAGTTTTCACAGACTTCTATGGCCTTACGAAGGGTGCCTCAGTTTTCCACTTTAAGCACCCTGTGTAACATGTTTCAATCATTTACCTGCAATGTCTTCCTGTCCACAATATCAAACAAGGCTCGCACTGTGGTCAGCACCATCTGTCTACACCTGAAAGTCAAGGCATACCACTCTGAGCTTCAGAAAACTATGCTAAAAAATGCATTCATTTATATCTGGATAATGTAGATTAAACACTTAACGCAGCTGCTATAACCTCAGGTAAAAGTTATGAAAGTGTTGTACGGATTTTTCATCTGGAAACTGCAAGTCTCTTACATGTTGACATATACTCCTTAAAATAAAAATTCAAATGCATCAATAATCTTGACAATGTTTAATGAAAACAGACATACATAAATACAAAACTGTTCAAACTGTGCGAAAAGCGATCCATGAGTTCACTGACATAAATACAAAGAAATAACTGTCTTTCCTTTACAAAGATCAAGGGTTGAAAAAAAAAAAAAGTGTCTTCAGACCAAGTCACATAAATCAAAGACAGCCATAAATAATGACGTAGCAGCATTAGAAGTTCAATTACTCTATGGGCTCATACTGATGAAAAAAAAAAACCCCAGATACTTAGATCACAATTTATTCCTGTGCTGAGCATGTAGTAACCCATGAATCAAAGTATTGCTACTTTTGGTATCACTAATTCCTCAGATGGACAGACCTTACTTCAGTGCATGTTTCAGATTTTTCAAAAAAGTCAAAGAAAAAAAGAAAAAAAAAGAAAAAAAAAAAAAAAATACATATACATCACTATGACTCCTGCATTTCATCTCTCATGTTAAAAAAACACAGTTCAGAAGAAAAAAAACAAACAAGAAAAGAATTCCTTAAATCAAATAAGAAAAATGGGGAAAAAGGGAAACGAAATACAACCTATAAGTTGTTCATGATGCGGTAAATGTTCATCCACCATATGACCTACCAGACTGAACACAGATGGTCCGTGGACACCCAAGACAGAGGAACAGACATGCTCTGAAAACATATGAATCAAATTCATCAAAAGATTAAGCCAAACACATTCTCAAAACACACACACACACACACACACACACACACACACACACACACACACACACACAAAATATCAGGAGAACAAAATATGCCATCATAAAGAAATTAGAATCTAAATACATAAATTTCTGGAAATAACCACAAAAGTAGCACTTAAAGACTACAGTTTTGCAAAATTATTACTAAAATCTACCAGCTAGAAACCTACATAACAAACATAATGACTCTGAACAAAGACCTATTTTAGTAGACTCCGAGTCTGTGCTCACAACCTACACATACACAAGAAGGTATATATACACGAACACTGTAAGAGAAGACTGAAAACGTTCAGCATGTAGTATGCAGGAAGGTGAAACTCAACCACATGTCTCTCCACCGACTTTCTTCTTCTATGTCATCAATGCTGAATACAGTAACACAGCAGCCTTATAACATAAACATCCTTAGTGCCCACTCCTAGAGCTGGACACAAGCAACTACCACAAGTCGGTCCTCTCTCTTTTTTCACCATTTCTTGGACCCAAGAAAGTATGGTCTAAACATTAAAATATGATGTCATGATATTATTTCCATGTTGCGTCCACAGATCTTTCGGGGGTTCTTATGTATTAAAGTCTGAGCCTGAGTCTGACAGTCTGAGTCACATACGTATACATAACAGCATGATGATACACTTTATGACCGAGGCCAGTAACTATCAACTGATGAATGTAGAGAGAGCTAGAACAGTCCATACACTTCCCACCTCAATGGAGTATAGTGAACATCAACTAATGGATATGGAGATAACTGGAGAAACAGATACATTTTCAAAAACACTGAAGTACAGTTGACATCACGTGATGGATTAGAGATAGCTGTAGGAATGAACACACTTCCCTCTAAATGAAGTCCTTTGAACACAATTTTTTTTAATTGGTGATAAAAGGAGCAAATACACTTTTCACCTCAGAGGAGTGTAGTTAAATCCAATATATATAGTCAATAATTCATTACATGATGAAAATTGTATGAACAAGAACAGCCCAAAACCTGCAAACAGACTTCTCGCGTTTCCTAAGTGCCCCAAAGGTAATCTGATAGAAAAAAAAAACAAACAACAACAACAACAAAATCTGTATGTGAAAAGATCTGTAAACAGACAAAGCGAACAGATCAGTATGATTAGTAATTTGAATACATTGGTAGCGCAGACAATGTGCACAGATTGGTTCAGGCAATATGAATAGATTGGTAGGGCAATGTGAATAAATTGGTAGAGTAATGTGAATAAACTGGTTGGGCAGACAATGCGTTGGATCCAAGCGTAAAACTACTTACTGTTGTGCTTATACCTCTGTCTTCTGGTAAAATCTGTCAACAGAGGTATATAAATATCTTAATACTTAAAGGCATACTTTTGTAGACTCCACTCAAACATTACCATAGATATAAAATTTACAATTTTCAACACACATTTTACTTAAATATACAACCAACAACCTACAGAGAATGCCAGTAGTACAAGTCACAAACTGCTTGACTATCATTCCAGACTACCTTCAACAGCACTGAATTTCACTCTGGTTTATTCTACAGGCAGTCTATCAAAACATTATGTGACAGTTCACTACTACAGGAGAGTGTCTACAGTCAGTCTAGGAGAACATATGTGACTGTCTACCACTACAGGAGTGTATCTACAATTAGCCTATGAGAATATATATGACTATATGTACCACCACAGGAGTGTAAAGACTACAGTCAGTCTAGGAGAACATACCTGACAGTCCACACATACACGTGGGTATCTACAATCAGTCTATAAGAACATGTGTGACCATCTTCCAGTACAGGAATGTGTCTGCAGTCAGTCTATGAGAACATATGTGACCATCTTCCACACAGGAATGTGTCTGCAGTCAGTCTATGAGAACATATGTGACCATCTTCCACTACAGCAGTGTGTCTGCAGTCAATGAGAACATATGTGACTATCTTCCGCTACAGCAGTATGTCTGCAGTCAGTCTATGTGAACAAATGTGACCATCTTCCGCTACAGCAGTGTGTCTGCAGTCAGTCTATGAGAACATATGTGACCATCTTCCGCTACAGCAGTGTGTCTGCAGTCAGTCTATGAGAACATATGTGACCATCTTCCGTTACAGGAATGTGTCTGCAGTCAGTCTATGAGAACATATGTGACCATCTTCCACTACAGCAGTGTGTCTGCAGTCAGTCTATGAGAACATATGTGACCATCTTCCGCTACAGGAATGTGTCAGCAGTCAGTCTATGAGAACATGTGTGACCATCTTCCGCTACAGGAATGTGTTTGCAGTCAGTCTATGAGAATATATGTGACCATCTTCCGCCACATGAGTGTGTCTGCAGTCAGTCTATGAGAACATAATGTGACAGTCCACCACTCCAGGAGTGTGTCAACTGTGAGTCCATGAGAACCAATGATGTGGCTGTCCATCGCAACAGGAGTCACCAGCTACCTGTCACTGTTCCATACACAGGGCTGGACAAATTCAGTCGCCTGCTCATTCGTGGTGAGAGCAACAGCTGGTGGGCAAGATGATTTTGAAACTGAACAGTCCATTGGGCAATTTGAAAGTCTGCTGTCTGCACAAATCATTTTTCTGCGAATTTTTTGAAAATGTAGACCTTTCACTTCAGTCTGGAGTACCACAGACTTCCGACATTTGCACTGAATTTGTGCAAGGCTCACACAGTTAGCATAATCCAGCTGGCTCCACAGACAGTTGTCTGCAGATGTGCACAAGCCTCTAGCCAATAATGTCAAGTCGGCTCTTTCTCATGTATGAGCTCAGTTGCTATGTAAATGCCATAATTGTCACTTTGCTTCTGAAGTCTTCACTCCAGTATAATCACATGAATACATCTCTACTGTCTTAAAAAGTTTCAAAACAATGAGCAAACACAGGAAGACAGGGAGGGATTAAATGCAGAGAAATGGACAGTACAGGGAAATGTCATCTACACTGAAGAAAATGTCAATTCTAACAATAGCAGTTCCTAAGACCCAAATGAACAGCCTGGTTTGGATTTCCAGATCATCTCTTGAACTTGATTTGCTTTCAAATTTGATGCTTGCCAAACTTTTAGAAATGTCACCAAACCTTTGAAATCTTGGATTACAAATTTGGGGTACCTTTTGCCTGTACACACAAACTTTGTAGTACCAACCTGGCTATGTAGTGAAAGAATGCAAACTATTCTAGGCCTAATACAATGTGATATAAAAATCAGACAATAACAACTATGAGATTTGGCAGATTGAATTCTGCACTAACTCTGCTGTATGACAGTACCATTTGAAAAAAAAAAATTACATATGAATTTCTGTAGACTGTACTGAAAAGACTTTTTATCTATCTCCTGAATAGTCAACTCTAAAAACAAGGAGATAAATCAGATCATCGTAAGAGCATGTGTGTGTGCGTGTGTGTGTGTGTGTGTGTGTGTGTGTGTGTGTGTGTGTGTGTGTGTGTGTGTGTGTGTGTGTGTGTGTGTGTGTGTGTGTGTGTGTGTGTGTGTGTGTGTGTGAGCATGTATACATATGACAGTGTGTGTGTGAGAATGAGTGCGCGTGAGTGTGTGTGTGTGTGTGTGTGTGTGTGTGTGTGTGTGTGTGTGTGTGTGTGTGTGTGTGTGTGTGTGTGTGTATAAGTATGAGAGTGTGTGTGTGTGTGTGTGTGCATGTGTGCAAGTGTGAGTATGTATGCTTATGTGCATGTGTATGCATGTGTGTGTGTGCTTGTGTGTGTGTGTGTGTGTGTGTGTGTGTGTGTGTGTGTGTGTACAGGCAAATTACCCCAAATATCCCCCTCCCAAGTGTACATGCACACTCCAATCGAGCATGCTAGCAATCATATTCACTTTATCCCTCACACCCTTCCCCACATTCACTTTATCCCTCACACTCTTCCCCATTCCTCCACAGATGTTTTATGTGCTGGCGACAGGTGTTCCAATTTTAGTCAACACACATGATGTCAGCACAAAAAGGCATAAATCTGACATGCAATTAAACACCAACTACACCCAGAGGAGACATCATTCCTGTACACATACACACATACCACTGCTGATTTTCTTAAAAAGCACGGGGGAAAGAGACTTTATTTCTGCACACATACACTCTTCTCATGCTTATGTATCCAAACAAATGCCTTCTTCCCACTTGGCGTGGAACAACACCATGTCATCAAGATGAAGGAGACATTTGAGTTCTTAACTGAAAGTATTCTTGCTTCCTAATACTTCAATTGCTCACTGCAGATCAAATCAAGGCTTTCAGCAATAGTTGTAGAACTTCTTCAAAAAATGACCCAACAATTCCCAAAAATTTTCAAACAAAATTTTGAAGCATCAGATTTTTTAAACTTCAAATTTTGGCTTCGAGGAATGATTTTTGAAACAGAGAAATTTTTGAGAATGTTGGGGATGGGGGTGGGGGGAGGTGGCAACTATAAATCTGCACATAGCCTTCATGCATGTTTTCTCACAACCAGAATTATGCACACGAATTATATATATACATTCTTCTTTTTTTTTTTTTTTAATAGAAATTTCAACCTACTCTGTTTGAAAAACTGAAGAACAGCTGCGATAAAACAAATAAAAAGAAGTGAAAGAAAAAACCCACCAAGCCAGAAACAAAACATAAGTTAAAACACTTCTTACATCTTTCAGAGATGTGAGGCCACTGCGGACTTGATAGTCACGGTAACCCCCACCAGTGCTGACTACGGTCACATGACCTAAAGTACTGTTGCCATGGAGATACCAATAGTCATTGACCCTCTGGTAAAATGCATCCAGTGAGCTGTCGAAAGTCACAACTGGAAAAAAAAAAAGAAAATTGTTGCATCATTATTCGTTAGCATATATCAGTGATGGGGAGAAGATTTAGGCACTGAACATAAGACACTTTCACAATATTTTCAAAAGATTGCATTTCCCATGATGCTATGTGCCGAAATGGGGAGTTTTTCTCATACTCCTTGGCTCAGGAAGTTCACAATACCAAATTCTCATACGCTAAAGTAAAGGCGTAAGTGACGGTCAAGACAGAGTAAATATCTGTCAAAGCATCTTGTGGAGCATCTGGACATAAACTGAAAGGAGCCTGATGAATGGAGGCTTGGGAAATGAAGGTGTGAACAGACTGGGAATCAGAGGGACTTACCTGGAGCCTGGTGAGGAAAGGCCTGGGTGACGATGGAGGTAGGACTGGGGGGTCAAATGGTGTGAACAGACTGGGAGTAAAAGGTACTTACCTGGAGCCTGGTGAGAGGAGGTCTGGGTGATGATGGAGGTAGGCCTGGGGGGGTCAAGTCAAGTGACTTACCTGGAGCCTGGTGAGGAAAGGCCTGAGAGATTATGGCGTTAGAACTGAAGGCTGAAGTCAGGTGACTTACCTGGAGCCTGGTGAGGGGAGGTCTAGGTGATGATGGTGTTCAGCTGAGGGTCAAAGTCAAGTGATTTACCTGAAACCTGTTGAGGGGAGGTCTAGGTGATGATGGTGTTCAACTGCGGGTCAAAGTCAAGTGATTTACCTGAAGCCTGGTGAGGAAAAGCCTGAGTGATGATGCTGTTCAATTGGGGGGTCAGAGTCAGGTCACTTACCTGGAGCCTGGTGAGGGGAGGCCTGAGTGATGATGGGTGTGCACAGACTGGGGGTTGAAGTCAGGCAAGGTGTACAAGGCTCTGGCCAAAAGCCCTCCCTAAACAACATCATGGAAACCTCTTGAGCCATTTGCTCTGTCTCGGACACTGTTGTTGTCAGAATACAAACACACAGTTGTTGTGTGTGTGTGTGTGTGTGTGTGTGTGTGTGTGTGTGTGTGTGTGTGAGAGAGAGAGAGTGTGTGCATACGCTGCATGCGTGCGTGTGTGTGTGAGTGTGTGTGCAGACAAATAATACAAAGACAGAAAAACATACTCATCACTGACCTCTGGATGACTCTGCTGTTGAAAGCACACTGATCTGCCCTTTTTTTCACGCCAAGTGACAGCTAGCACGCTTTTTCCTTTCAGCAGTTTTTTTTTCCACCTCTCTACTATTTTTCAATTTACAGTTTTTAAGGGCAACACGCAGTCCCCGACAGTTGAGTCACATTGTGCTGCAGGTTCTCGAGGAGGTCAGCTAGGTGAAGAAATGATCAAAGTACACATGGTGGTACATGTGACACAGTGGCTCCACTAAATCTTCATCACCACTGGGAAGCCTATCTATGTGTGACTGTCATCGATTTCCAGTTCTCAACTTTGGCTTGTCATCTCAGCACTGGCACCTGATTGTGAAACTCATCCCCCTCTCACGCTGTAAATGAAATATTATCCCCCATCAAATGGAGATAAAATATTATCCCCCATCATATGGATAGCCTTGGAGATTTTCAAGCAAGCTCACCTTTTATCAGAAAATGTTTCCATTTTCAGAATCCCTGATCCTGATTAAAAAAAAAAAAAAAAAATAGACATGATTGTATGCTACATGAGTATTGTACATGCGTGTGTTATCACCGATACATGGGTACCAAAAATAAAGTTTACAGCTGAATGGCTAAAATTAATCAACAAACACATGGTCTTGCTTGTAAGCTGCCACACAGATTCTCACATATGCATAAATACTATACGTGCATAGTCAACTCTTCAATGAAAAATTATGGATGTGCACCATCATGCAAGCACACACTTGCGGATACACACACATACACATACGCCCTCAGACTTGCATAATATGATAAAGAACACTCTCACAATCTTTATACATATTCACACATGCACACACACACACATACTTCCCTTACCATGGAATGTCCAACTATTATCACTGATGTTGGTCGGTGCTTTGAAGACTTGTACATGCTCAAAACTTTTTTCACGCAGATGTGAACAAATTCTGCAGAAAGACACATTTCCATTTAAAATCACATGCGGCAATTACAACAGTAGCATACTAAAAGTGATTTCTCTATAGACTGACAGGCCCTTCGCTTTTTATGAAATATTTACATGACCACAGGAATACATTTATATGCATTTACACATAATTCATTGAATACTTATTTGTGGAAATGACTACTACATCTGTCTAGATATAAAAGTAAATTCATAAACTTGAATAATAACAATTCAATTCATAAAATTAATCAGATAATGCATACAGACTAAATACTCACTTGGCAGACATCAATTACTCCTGTCTTAAGATATTGATGCATTTCCTGTCTTAAGATGTTTTCAACAATGCTGTTTATGCATTCCCTGTCTTCAGATGTTTTCGGTACTGCTATTTATGCATTCTCTGTCATACAATGTTTTCAACATTCTGCTATTCCCTGTCTTGAGATATTCATCTCACTTTAAGAATGAAAAAAAAAAACCTAAAAGAAATCAGAGTTCAGATTGATTCATCATATTATTTGCTTGTTATTATCTTCAATATTTATGAATACACACTGCATATCCTATAGTATGCATTTCAGCCAAAAGATCAAGACTGTGTACACCACAGCCTAAAAAGAATTCCCTTGTTCAGACATGTGCTAAACAGGGTTTTGTTGTGTTGTCTTGTTCTTGTATTATCTACTCAAAAAATGGCACGGGGGGTGGGGATGGAGGGGGGTGGGGGCACTGATTGCACACACTTGTAAAATATAAATACATGAAAATCTTTAGATACACACATTTATTTCATTTCCCACATGTTATCTTCTCTTGTTCCTTCCCCTTCCTATCCCCTACCCCTCTTCCCCTACTCTCATCCACATCTCTAAAAAAAAAAAAAAAAAAAAAAAAAAAAAAATGAAACTTTCATGCTGCATTCCTTGCTTGATGCAGTCAACTCTTTTTCTCATTTCATAAACCCAGGGCCTCGAATCATACAATCTTCAACTGACATAACCTCTTTCTTTGTTTCAAAATATATATTTTCACTTAATCTGCTTTTTTTTTCCCCAGCAGGTGATAAAATTGTTTGGCATTATCAGTTATTTGAATGACATGATTCCATGAGCCTGACAAGGCAAAAAATCATTCACACCTTGCTGATCTCTTCTTCTATCTTCATAAACAACTATGACTACAGCAGTGACTATACTAGCTCTAAGTCCTAAGACTACAGCAGTTGACTACACTAAGCTATGACTACGGCAGTGACCACACTAATCTAAACCATAACTCGACTACAACAGCAACTACCCTGATCTGAACTGTGATGACACCAATGACTACCCTGATCTGAACTGTGATGACAGCAATGACTACACTAATCTGAACTGTGATGACACCAATGACTACCCTGATCTGAACTGTGATGACACCAATGACTACCCTGATCTGAACTGTGATGACACCAATGACTACCCTGATCTGAACTGTGATGATGGCTACCCTGATCTGAACTGTGATGACACAAATGACTACCCTGATCTGAGCTGTGATGACACACAATGACTACACTGATCTGAACTGTGATGACACCAATGCTACACTGATCTGAACTGTGATGACACCAATGCTACACTGATCTGAACTGTGATGACACCAATGACTACTCTGATCTGAACTGTGATGACACCAATGCTACACTGATCTGAACTGTGATGACACCAATGACTTCACTGATCTGAACTGTGATGACACCAATGACTACCCTGATCTGAATTGTGATGACACCAATGGCTACCCTGATCAGAACTGTGATGACACCAATGACTACCCTGATCAGAACTGTGATGACACCAATGTCTACCCTGATCAGAACTGTGATGACACACTAATGACTACCCAAATATAAACTGTGATGACAGAAACTACTGCCAAAATATAAGCTTTGATGACACCAATAACTATTCAAATCGAAACTGTGATTACACCAATAACTACTCAAATCGAAACTGAGATGACACCAATAACTACTCAAATCGAAACTGTGATGACAGCAATGACTCCTCAAATCTACAGCGATGACAGCAATGATTACACCAATGTGAATTATGACAATAGCAGTCCTTACAGAACTCAGAAGGAACTAGGTTGCGGTGGAAACAAAAGGGAATACTCAGCAATCATGACTTGGAAATCTTTAAGAAAAATATAATTCTTACACACCTGTCTGCCCTTGGAGAAGTGCACCATGCAAGGCAGACAACTCCTGAAACACAAGATAATTCAACCAATGTTGCTAATGTGTACATACATCTATCAATGAGCCCCCTACCACACTTTTCCTTCACCTTCCACTCCTCTCTGTGTTTTTTCAGACTCTAAGGAATCTAAGGGTAGATGTTAGGTATTAATCATAATCCTGACTTTTAATTTAAAGATAATAATTATCAACTTCCCTTCTAAGTAGGAAAGCAGTGCAGTGTGTGGGACCAATCCGCATTTCCTCCTCTTGCTGTGGCCTGTTGTGGCGTGGAAAGCTACATGCGAATGGAATCACTGTGACAGCCAGTTGTGGCATGGAAAGCAACATGCGAATGGAATCACTGTGACAGCCAGTTGTGGCATGGAAAGCAACATGCGAATGGAATCACTGTGATAGCCAGCTGTGGCATGGAAAGCTACATGCGAATGGAATCACTGTGATGGCCAGTTGTGGCATGGAAAGCAACATGCGAATGGAATCACTGTGATAGCCAGCTGTGGCATGGAAAGCAACATGGGAATGGAATCACTGTGATTTTGTGGCATGGAAAGCTAAACATGTGAATGGAATCACTGTGATGGCCAGTTGTGCATGGAAAGCTACGTGATCACTGTGATAGCCAGCTGTGGCATTGGAAAGCAACATGGGAGTGAAAAGATTTTGTGAGCAGTGGAAAACATGACACATGTGAGTGGATGCACTGTGATAGCAAGTACTTGCTTGGAAATCAACATGTCAGTGGAAACACATTGAGAAAAAGCTGTTGCTTGGAAATCAACATGTCAGAGGAAACACATGAGAAAAAGCTGTTGCTTGTAAATCAACATGTCAGAGGAAACACACTGAGAAAAGCTGTTGCTTGAAATCAACATGTCAGAGGAAACACACTGAGAAAAAGCTGTTGCTTGGAAATCAACATGTCAGAGGAAACACACTGAGAAAAAGCTGTTGCTTGGAATCAACATGTCAGTGGAAACACGTTGAGAGAAAGTTCTTGCTTGGAAATTAACATGTGAGAGGAAAAACACGTTGAGAGAAAGTTCTTGCTTGGAAATCAACATGTCAGAGGAATGGAGACCAAGTTTTTGCTTGAAAATCTACATGAATATGTGAGTGGAAACACTGTGACAGCAAACTGTGGCTTAGAAATCAACATGACAATTTGTGCAGATTTGTCGAGTGAAAAGTCAAGGGAAGAAAACGAGATACAAATGTATACCATGGGAACCCAAAACTGTCAGGAGAGTACAGCTAGCCATACAAATTGGTGAGGACAATAAATGCAATCAACAGAATCAACATTCACTTCTCAGAAAGAGAACACTACTGTGGCTGATTACTGAAAATCCATATCCCATGCAGACACTCTCTGCAAAGCTTTAGGAAGCTAAAAAAAAATTTTTTTTTTTTTTTAGCATAACTAGTAATGGCACTTGCTAAGTTTAACTCCTGAACATGTATCCGTAAAGTTCATCCACAAATAAAATTCTGAACCTGATTATCAACATGCGTGCAGGAACTCATCCAATGATTTTCAGTTTCCAATTAAAGAGCTCTATGAAAGTATTAAGTAACTGTTAAAAACAAACAAACAAACAATCATAAACCAAAGTTGTCATCGCTCTTTCATTTGTCCTGCTGACTCTGGAGGCCATCTCACGGACAGTGTGATGTGTGTCAACAGCAATTACCTCATTAAAATCAGCCACAAAGTAGTTGAAATGGAACTTGATCCCCGGTCTCTCCGCCATCCTCAGGGACACAGACCCCAGGGATCTCACTGCAGGGACACACACACACACACACACACACACACACACACACACACACACACACACACACACACACATACACACACACACACACACACACACACACACACACACACACACACACACACACACACACACAAAGTTGCCAAAGTTCAATTCAACTAACTGGCTTTTTTTCTCTCTTCATCATTTGCAACTGCATCTGTAAGTGATTCACAAAAATGCACCGCTGATCATATGCGGTCTTGTGGAAACCTTACAGGCTTGTGGAAACCTTACAGGCTTGTGGAAACCTTACAGGCTTGTGGAAACCTTACAGGCTTGTGGAAAGCAAAGCCAGGCCTCTGCAGAAATAATGAAACAACAGATGCTTTTGCTGCATTTTATTTTTAAGGAAAATAACAGAAGATAAAACATATCACTCTGCAGGACAAACACAAATCTTTTTCTTTCACTGAAATTTACGAAAAACCAAACTAAACATGAACTTTTCTGTGACATTTACAACATGCGCACCATACACATATACAATTGACAAGTACTTCGATTCTTTTTTGTGGTTTGTTTTTTTTAGATCTGGAGTCAAAATAACTCTTTACCAGTGAAAATAGTCAGTTTTGAAAGTGATGGGCTAAGTTCAAATTAATCACATGCAGTAGAGTGCTGCTAGACTCAATCTTTACTGAAAATAAAAGGTATTAGATGTAATATTTTTCATACGCAAGAGTAAAGGCAGCGATGAGAAGGGGAGGAAGGGTGGGGGGGGGGGTGGGGCTGCATAACTGGAATTTAATCTTTGAAAGTGATATTAATTGTATTAAAACTCAAACTGTAGTCTTTCTGTTGGATTTTTTTGTTTGGTTTTGCAAATTCCAACCACTGACTTAGGGCGTCTTCAATCCCTTCATTAAACTATTGCAGACTGATGAAGCACTAGCAGCCTACACTGCAGTAGTCAAGACCTTTAATACTCATCAATGTATACATAACTGAAATAACTAAATGTGAAAACTTAATATATGCCTAACCACTCTACTGGCTGCAAAGGCAAATATATCTTGAGTAAGTTTTAATTTCTTCCTCAGAGGTATGTTGCGCAAGACTGTTTGCTGACAGAGTCAAGTCAAAGATGATTGGCTATTAGAATTTACATCAGCCAATCAAAAGAAATAATTAGATGCGCTTCCACTAGACATATTTCACATTTTGTAACTGTGCAGAAACTCATCAAATGGCACAACTCTGACAGATCAATGTGTACCCAATAGGAGCCTGAACATCATTTCTTTTCTTTTTTTACCAACAACCTGAAGTTTGCACAAGACAAAAAACACGCATTTACACACAAGTGCATGAGCACCCACAATCTGAAGCTCTACAGAATACAAATTCACACACATGCAGACTTAAAGAGTAGGCACACCAACAATCTGAAGCTCTACAGAATACAAATTCACACACATGCAGACTTAAAGAGTAGGCACGCCCACAATCTGAAGCTCTACAGAATACAAATTCACACACATGCAGACTTAAAGAGTAGGCACGCCCACAATCTGAAGCTCTACAGAATACAAAACACACACACGCAGACTTAAAGAGTAGGCACGCCAACAATCTGAAGCTCTACAGAATACAAATTCACACACACGCAGACTTAAAGAGTAGGCACGCCAACAATCTGAAGCTCTACAGAATACAAATTCACACACACGCAGACTTAAAGAGTAGGCACGCCCACAATCTGAAGCTCTACAGAATACAATTCACACACACACGCAGACTTAAAGAGTAGGCACGCCCACAATCTGAAGCTCTACAGAATACAAATTCACACACACACGCAGACTTAAAGAGTAGGCACACCCACAATCTGAAGCTCTACAGAATACAAATTCACACACACGCAGACTTAAAGAGTAGGCACGCCCACAATCTGAAGCTCTACAGAATACAAATTCACACACACGCAGACTTAAAGAGTAGGCACGCCCACAATCTGAAGCTCTACAGAATACAAATTCACACACACGCAGACTTAAAGAGTAGGCACGCCCACAATCTGAAGCTCTACAGAATACAAATTCACACACATGCAGACTTAAAGAGTAGGCACACCCACAATCTGAAGCTCTACAGAATACAAATTCACACACATGCAGACTAAAGAGTAGGCACGCCCACAATCTGAAGCTCTACAGAATACAAATTCACACACATGCAGACTTAAAGAGTAGGCACGCCCACAATCTGAAGCTCTATAACAAACAAAATAGCTGTGAATTATAGCAACAGTTTCAAATGTAGGCACATTACTTCGCTGTCTTATAGGATAAAGCTTAATGCCTTCAAAACAAAATTCAGCAAGAATGTAAAATGTCTGTGCGGTGAACAAATTTCAAACCAACACATTCTTCTGGAATGCCAGAGATTGAGACCTATTTTACCGGCTATTTCTGAAAGTTCTCTTGACAGCATCCTTGAGAATTTTAGTTTGTTGTTTGATTTTGCGAAGTGTTTACTACACAGTACTATGGGACATCTGTTATAGTTTGTGTTATGATTCAAATAGTTATTCAAAGTGGGCTTTTCCATACCTTTTTTTTTCATTGTATTGTAAAGATTGTAAAGATGCTTTCTTTCTTTCTTTTTTTTTTTTTTTTTTTTTTTTTTTTTTTTTTTTTGTATTTGATTGCAAGTTAACCCACCCACCCACCTCCTCCTCATGCCCCCTCTCCAAATCCTTCCCCTTCGTCTAATATCACTTAATGTGGAAAGACGTAAAATTGAAGACAACAACGAACTTACCTTGCCTATAGCTGCCTGCATTGCGGGCAGAAAGAGGGACCGGATACCATGGAACTCCATGTTACTGTGACCAGCACACCAAACACAGTCACCACCATGAAATTCTTCATATGCATTACAGTACAAAGACAGAGAAATCCATGTATGCGCTAATGCAAGAATGCAATGACGTCACATCCATGCCAGCACAATAAACACTCATGTGTATACAAACATAAGCACGCTGCATTCATACAACTGTATTGTGTGTACATGCATGCACACATCATACAACACAGACACAAAACAACATATAATGAAAATTACCCTGTCAGCAGATCAAAGACAGTAATAGAGGTTGGGCATCAGTGACCACCACGGTCTAAAATTTCAGGCAAAAGTAGGGTTAATTACACCAGAAATCAAGAAAATGAAAACAGTCTGAAGGTAGAGAGGAGGACGGGGTGGGTTGGTGGGGGGACAGCATGCTTGGTGTGGTGGTTGAGCACTAAACTCCCCAAAACATCTAAATGTAAAGGTTCAGTTACAGTATACTTTATAATCCTGTCAAAACCTGAAATGATATTCAAGAGGCTGAACCATGCTTTAGAGCCCTGTAAATGAGACAGAGAGAGAGAGACACACACAGAGAGAGAGAGAAAAAAGAGAGAGAGAGAGACTCATGACTCGTGACTTTAGTGTGAGGCCATCAGCCTATTCATATGAGTACGCAACAAAAAGTCAGTCAATTTTATATAATTAGAACAAAATTTACCATGACTGCAACCAAACATTCTTCCATGACAGTATGTACATGCAGAATTCTATCTTAATTATACATGAATACTTCTGAGTACGTTCTTCCTTATGAGCGTAAAGTAGGTATAAATATTATTGTTTTTAAAACTCATAATATTAACACTGTTGATACTAGCATACAAAAATTTTTTCTATTCCAATTCCCTCATCGTAATATCGTTCACATATATACAGTAAAGGCCCTTCTTCCCTACGTGGTATAATTCTCCGGAAAGCCTTACTATTTCAAGCATCTTTTGTTTACTTCATTTACGCATGCGCAAAAATTGCCTATCACCCTCTTCAATGCAAAGGTAAACCCCGAATCTTGGGTATATCACAACAGCTGCCATGCTAACCTTTGACACTCAGTGAGAGAGAGAGAGAGAGGCAGAGAGACAGAGACAGAAAGAGAGGGATTTAGAAACACACACAACATTATATATATATATATATATATATATATATATATATATATATATATATATATATATATATATATACAATAACACAATAAATTCCAAGGATAAGTACCGAGCACCATTCCAGCAACTTACAGAGCAGCTAGGTGTTGCAATGACTGCAAGAAATATTGAATTATAAACAAAGCTTGCTCTTATGTCTCAGATTGTAGAAATAGGGGGGTGATAAGCCTTCATATCTGCAGTGGTAGATGATTCTACCTAACTGACAGTATGTGCTTGAGTGGGTGAATGGGGATATAAGAAATGCTTCTCGAAATGATCCTTCAGCAAGCTTATAGTCTCCGAAGTGGGAGACCATCTCCAATGGGGAGGAAGCTCTCTAACATATAACTCCTGGTCAGATACTGATATATAAAATAATGGTGTTGCAACCAAACACAATTTTTAAAAAGTGCTCAGCCGAGTTGGGAGCGGCATCTGTTAAAAATCTGATTAAAATGTAAGCATTAAAATCTACAACGTTGTTTCTTGCTGGGCAGTCGTCAGCCCTGACGACTGCACCAGCAAGAAACAACGTTGTAGATTTTAATGCTTACATTTTAATCAAATTTTAATATATATATATATATATATATATATATATATATATATATATATATATATATAGTAAAGGGTGTGTGTGGGAAGAAGGGGGGGGGGAGGTACTGAAACAAAGTGACAAAGGCCACATAAATGACTAGAGGGTTGAGAAAGGTGTGTGTGGTGATGAAGGCTTTTTGGCAATCAAAAAAAAAATAAATAAATAAAAAAATCAGAATGAATATTTTTCATTAAATGTGGGAAAAAATTTCATGCCTGTTAGTAAAAATCTTTCAAATCAAGATAAGTTGTTTGAAAATCCAGCAAACACACACACACACACACGCACACACACACACGCGCACACACACGCACACACACACACACACACACACACACGCTGCATGTGCACATCTAGATACTATATTACCTTATCTGCTGAGCGTAGACCCTGCACACACACATACACAATAAAATATTATTCATCTTCATTAATCTTATGAAAACATGAAAAAAAAAAATCTTCTAGAGGATAAACTTCATTCTGTCTCATCTGCTGTGAATCCCAAAAGAAAAAGAGAGAGGGGGGGGGGTAAGTAAGGAACAGAAAGGAGAGAGAGAGAGAGAGAGAGAGAGAGAGAGAGAGAGAGAGAGAGAGAGAGAACAAACGAACGAACGAATTTTATTTTCAGAGGGTAGAAAATCACTCTTAAATATGAAACATAAAAAATACAAAGGGACACAAAATCTATGTACAGAGGGAACACCGACAGAAGGTGGTGTGTGAGACGGTAGGGGTGGGAGTGGGATGGGGTGGGATGGGGGACAATTAAGAGTGAGAGGAAGGGGGATGAAGAATAGAAAGAACTAATAAGGAAAATGAAACATTTACACAGAACAGTTATTGGTACATCTTTGGGTAAAGTGGTGTAAGATCAGACAGATACATCAAGTACGTAAAAAGATTGGATTTAAACTTACTAGTGTTTGGGTTCGTTTTTAATTTTTTTGGGATATTATTCCACAGCCAGCCCCCAGAATAAGCAAGGCTTGATTTGCATAAATTAATTGATGGGAAAGGGAGATTTATTTTATGCGAATGACGATGAACATTAGAAGTAAATATATTCATTAAATAGGAAGGAGCACCGCCGTAGTAGTTTTATGCATAAAGAGTGCTTTATTGTACATAGTTTGGTCTTGAATAGAAGGATACCTGCTCGTTTCAATCAGGGTGCCCTAGCGAGGGTTTATCAATTGTTATTTTGACAGCTCTCTGTATATATAGTCAATGGTTTAAGCAACTTATTGCTAGCTAAATCCCAGAGTGTCGAGGCATAGTCAATATTTGGTTGAATATAAGATTGAAAAAAATAATTTTCTGGTGTGATAATCTAAAAAGTTTTTTATTTTCCTGAGCTGATACAGTTTTACGGCAAGATTTTTGAAAAGTTCTAAATGCTTCGACCAAGATAGGTTGTTGTCGATTGCTATTCCTAAGACTCTGTGATTTGAAACCTCTTTGATGTTTTCGTTACCGATATAAAGGATTGGCAAGTTTTCGGTTACATTTTGACGTTTTTGCCTTTGTTGTAATCAACATGAATTTCGTTTTTTGAGGATGCAGAGACATGTGATTGAGTTGTGTCCATTTAACGAGAAGGTTGGTATTTTTCTGAATATCAAGGTAGACTTGCTGAGCATTAGAATTATTAGTGTCAATAGTAGTATCATCGGCAAACATTTCACAATGAGAAGTCAAGATTATGGTAAATCATTAATATAGAATAAGAAGAGCAGTGGACCAAGGACCGAGCCTTGTGGCACACCAAAGTTATTGGGAATCAAAGTAGAATAACAATCATTTAATAAAACTAACTGTTGCCTGTTGGAAAGGAAGGATGAAATGAGTTTTCAGAGTGTCGGAAGTTAGTCGATAAATAATTAACTTTCTGAGCAAAAGTTCATGATTAATGACATCGAAAGCTTTAGCAAAATCCACGAAGAGTACTCCGGAAAGTGTTTGTTGTTTATGTTTGAAAGCATCGATCAACTATCTTATCTTAGTAAGAGCTGTTTGACAAGAATGATTCTCTCTAATCCGGATTGATTAGGGGTGTAGTAGATCGAATTTTTTTACATGAGAAAGAAGACACTTTTTTATGTGTTGTTCTAATAGTTTTGAAAGAACTGATAGAATAGAGATAGGTCGATAGTTAGAAGGATCAGACATATTTCCTGATTTGTACAATGGTATGACTTTAGCTTGTTTAAAAGCATCAGGAAAGCAATGCTTATCAATGCAGAGATTATAAATATATGTGAGAGTTTCTGCTATAACAGATGCTGATAGCTTAAGAATTTTCCCGTCAATTCCATCAATTCCACGAGTTGCTGTCTGTCTGTTTTAACTGTCTAAGAGAAGAGAAAACTTCGTGGACATTCATGGCACTTATATCCAAAGCTGAATGGATGTTCTTCTGGTGACAGTATTTCCGTAAATTCTTGTAGATCGTTACTTTTGATTCATCGTTTCGTATGATTTGATTTGCTATACTTGCAAAATGGGGCGTTCAGTTCACTTGCAGATATGTCTTTTGTTAAGTTTAATACAGGGTCAGAATTTTTCTTGGTTAAGCCATGTATAGCTTTCCAAATAGATTTACTGTCTTTCTTTCTATTAATTAGGTCCAAGAAATATTTCCTTTTCTCTGATCGTATTAGGGAGGTCACCTTATTTCTGTACTTTTTGAATTCTTCGCGAGAGCCATTTTTTAACAGATAATCCCTTTGATATATAGTGTCCTGTATTTTCTTTTGTAAGCCAAGGTGGTTTTTATCCGATGTTTTACTCTCTTAGTTTGAAGAGGGGCATGCTTATTGTATACGTCATGGAAGATGTTATACCATACTTGCAGAGCTTGATTGGGGTCAGTATGCTGATACACGTCATCTAAAGGGGAATTTAACAGATCTGAGAGTGAGAGAAATTTTTCACGATCAAATTTTGAAAAGTTCGTGAATGTAATCGTTTTATGATTTAACTTGGGTATTTTGACACCCTTTTTGGTCCACGTAAAACAAATCGGAAAATGGTCACTGCAGCCATAAACAGGAGCAACTGATTCTATTATTGTTTCTGAATTGGTAACATATATATGATGATCTATTAATGTTTCAGAAGAATTGGTTACACGGGTAGCTGATTTTATTAATTGTGTCAAACCAAATGATTCAAAAGTTTGAGTCCAGTGATTATCAGTTTTGAATAAATCAATATTAAAATCACCTAATATTATGACATCTTTGTAATTATCATTAGCATTTTCCAAGAGAGAGAGAGAGAGAGAGAGAGAGAGAGAGAGAGAGAGAGAGAGGAGAGAAAGGTGAGGGCACTTCAATGAAAGGACAGAATACTAATCTTTAAAACAAAAAGAGCTTACACAGAATATGATTGAGAGAGAGAGACAGAGAGAGAGAGAGAGAGAGAGAGAGGCAGACAGACAGAGACAGAGACAGAAAGAGAGAGAGAGAGAGAGAGAGAGAGAGAGAGAGAGAGAGAGAGAGAGAGCACTTCAGTTTAAGGATGGCATGTCAAACTTGGAAATGAAACACAACAAAAACAACAAAGAAGGAGCTTACACAGAGTATGAATATAAGAAAATGACAAGTACACACACACCACATTTTTAACTGTGCCATAAAGTACAATTTTATATGAGTCAAGTCTTCAATTTTACAATAACTGAATGACACTCCTAAAACTGTGTCAACGCGTGTTTTTATCTTTCTTGTAATACTCCATACTTTTAGTGCTTCTATGCGAAATCTGTGTTTATGATACAGAAAAGCATGTCCATTTTTTTTTTGTAAATGGGACCAATTCGGACAGTTGCTTTTTATGTCAATTATTTTGAACTAGTACATGTATAAACACACACAGAGATACCACTCTTACACACCATGCTTAAAAAGACTGTGAGACATGTTACGCACTCACACACACACACACACACACACACACACACACACACACACACACACACATACACAACTAGTGCATGTATTCACTTACACACACAGAGATACCAAACATTTGTACACACCATGCTTAAAAAACACTGTGAGACATGTGTTACACACACACACACACACACACACACACACACACACACACACACACACACACACACACACCTGCTGATACAAGCACATGCTCATGCTTTATCATCATCAACATCAACCCAGAGAGACACCCACAGATTTAAACAGAATGCTCATAAAATGTTGTGGCCTCAGCCCCTGCAGTTCTGAGAGTGACTTATACTGGTTCTTCACGTGGCAACCCACTAAAGCAGACTCTGCAGTACAACCGAGTAGCTTATGTAATGTCCAGTAGCGCCTAAACATACACATGTCACCATCTACTATGTCCCTTACTGAAGAACAAAAATTGCACAGTCACAGAGCTGGCATAAATAAGTATTCCTCTCCTGAGGGCATCGCCATGTCCATCTAGTGACAGCCCCATTGACTTTGCCAGTATATAAGACTGTGACATGACCTCACCATGGGCATGAATGCAATGAGGTTATAAAAAAAAAAAAAAAAAAAAAAAAGGTCACCCATGAATGCACTGCATTCAGAATTTTAGACTATTTCATGATGATCATGAGAATGGCGATGACGACTATGACACTATAGAATTCCATTCTGGTCAGAGACTACCTCAGTACCTGACTTCTTTTCTTAATACATCCCAGCATTACATGGGCCACTCTCACTCACACAGAGACGCATCAGTTAAGGGGATGAAATTTGTCTGCATGGTTCCAATCTTCCCACTTGAAACTACAGAAAATTCATTTCTGGACATGACTGGCCAGAGCTGAAAAACCTCTTACATAAATGCCTCTGATGGAAGTCATCCCTTGGCTTTCCAACCAACAACGCTAATCACTACACTATAACATTGTTCTTATGACAACAATCAGTAGCTTAAAAAAACATACACATTCCACACTGTATTACACTGGGAACTGTACACTACTTTCTATGCAAACTCTGTTTAAGGGTATCTGTAAATGTTGAACATGTTCTTCAAAATGTAGCGAATTTCATGAATGGGATATGTGCTTTAACTCTACAGTTGCAACAGACTAGCTGAGGCAGGCTGACTGAATGAAAGTGACAGCGCAGTGTGTTGTACTCGCAAAGGGATTCAACACACTTGAAGCAGGTGTCCACAGCTGAAAATGATAATGTGACATCAGACTCAGGTCAGGGGGCATACATAATATAACCTGGTAAATGGATGTATGGAAATCACGTTTTGTGTAGATAAAAGAATACATGAAAGGACAGATGAAAAGACAGAGAAATAGACAAGTAGCAAGTATATAGCAAGTACCTGTCAGATGAAAAGACAAATTTTGTGATGCTCAAACAGAACCTCTGTTTCATGTTATTGAGAGATACGGTTGCCAACAGCCTAGCCGACCCTAAAGGGCCATATAACGGCTGACAACAAGTTCAATTCACCTCACAAGTCATTGAAACACACCAGAAATTTTGCTAAAAATCTTTGTTCCATAAAATCTTATCTCTTTCAGAAAATCAAATATCACATCAGGTGCGACATCGCTGAGCAACGTTTTCATGGAGTCTGTTGTAAAGTGTTTATGTCTCACATCATGAAAGTACCAATGTTTTAAAAGAACAGCATTTACTGTGAGTGCTACATGACAGGGAATGCACCACAGAGATTCTTTACCTTTTTAAAAGATAATAGGTGTAAAAGGAGTGACCTGTGTGCAAACAGCACAAGACTTTCTTATTTACCGCCACCTCTAGAACATGGTAAAAACTCTTTCAGGTTTGGATGGATTTGGAACAGTTTGTTGTCTGTTTGTGAGTTCCATACCTCTTGCCAGAAGTCTTTGATTTAAGCCTGGACTTTGGGTTTCAGATCAGTGTGAGGGATAGACAACCTGCTTAACTCTTTCTTTGTGGCATTCTTAGCAAGTTGATCAACCAACTTGTTGGCTTGATTGCCAACATGGCTGGGAGCCCTAGCACAAACTATAACGTATCCATCTGATTTCAGAGAGGTGTACAGTTCTAATAATTTCTGTAGTTGTGGGTGTTTGAGGTTACAGCTGGCAATGGCCTCCAAAGCAGAAAGTGAGTCTGAAAAAACAGAGGAAATCTTTATGTTTTGATTTAGAGACTATTTCAAGAGCCAAGACCAAGGCTGTCACCTCAGCAGTGTAGATGGAGCTGTCAGTACCAATTTGTTTAGAACACATCTGAGGAGGACCTGTTGCACAAAACACAGCAGAGGCAACCCCCTCCTCAGATTTGGAACTGTTGGTGAAAATTCTCTTCTGAAGGATGGAAACTTCAAACACAGCTCAGTGAAAAATAACTTGTACGCCAAGGAACTAGTGGTATCTTTATGATACAAGGCTAAATCAAACCAGATCTCCAGAGTGAAGAAAGTCCACAGAGGGTCATCAGGAAACGTGGCCAAAGGTG
Source organism: Conus betulinus (assembly GCA_016801955.1). Taxonomy (NCBI): domain Eukaryota; kingdom Metazoa; phylum Mollusca; class Gastropoda; order Neogastropoda; family Conidae; genus Conus; species Conus betulinus. The sequence continues at coordinate 297,323 of JADBJO010000593.1, forward strand.
GAGTCGTCACTGAATTTCTTTTTTGGAACAAGGGGTCAAAAACACTGTCATATGCAGGGTTTTGAGGTTCAGAAGAGGTTGATCAAGGAAGGTTTGAGCTGATGGTTCAAGAGGAATGGTTCTCCTGCCTCAGCATACAGGCTATATATAAACAGGGGTGGTGTGGAATACACCCAGACAGAGTCAAAGCTCTTGATGTTGACTGGGTTCTAGACTTTTCAGGTAGGAAGGTCTGGCACAGCCGTAGACTACATACCCATGGTTCTGTTTGGGAGCAGATCAGAGCCCTGTAAAGACGGAGAAGAGTTTTCGTGTCAGCACCCCAATCTGTGTGTGCCACAACTCTCATAATGTTTAGTGCTTTCTGTCATGCAGTTTCTAAGTATTGGATGTGACTTTTAAAGTTCAGTTTTTGATGCAACATGACACCCACAAATTTGGCTTCTTTCATAGCTGGAATGGTGGATTTGTCCACATGAGTTTCAAGACTGGCAAAGAACTGAAAATGGATAGACTGTGTTTTGGTGCTCAAATCTTATCCATACAAAGTTGGAGTTGATGCTGTATACCGGCATAAGAGACTCCAACTGCCTAAAGTGTGAAGTCATCAACAAATAGAGAGGACTCAAAACCCTGCCTTACAGACTTAACAATCTCTTTAATTTTAATACTAAATGGAGCAGGAGAAAGAATGCTCTCTTGGAATACACCCAAATCCTGCCCATCTCGGTCAGACAGCATGGTGCCAATATAGTCTTGGGAACTGCCGATCAGCCATAAAGTTTTTAACATAGCAGTTGTTGTGACAACTATGCAATTGTCATCCATAGGTAGTGTGTTGCGCGTATGTCAGATCAGGATAGGCACTGCTGAACACCACAAAAGTGGTTTGGCAGCAATGCAGTGTCTTCTCTGGTGGCTTCCCTCGTGATGATTTAGTACTGCTTGTCTCCTATAGGATGTGGTGTTGAGGCTATGACAGGGCTAACGTGGCTGTGGCTGTGTACAGGGAGCTGACTAGCGGCCTGGGTGTCATACCACTTATTTGACATAGATGAAGACTCGCACACAGAAAAACACTGGGGAAAAAAGAAGTTTGTGTCAAGTATTTGTATGCAAGTTGAAAAACTGAGCCACATTGCAAAAGTTGATTTTAGTTTTCATTCTGCTGAAGTAGAATTCATGTACATATGGAGTGAGAGAAAGTAAGAGAGAGAGAGAGAGAGAGAGAGTGTGTGTGTGTGTGTGTGTGTGTTTGTGTGTGTGCGTGCGTGTGTGTGTGTGTGTGTGTGTGTGTGTGTGTGTGTGTGTGTGTGTGTGTGTGTGTGTGTGTGTGTGTGTGTGTGTGTGTGCATGAATGTGCGCATATGTATAGTTATGTATGATCGTGCAATGGTGAGCTTGATTTAACAGTAAGTAGTTTTCATTATATTGTGCATGACTGCATGAGTGTTGTGTGTGTGAACATGTGCATGGATATGCATGAGAGAGAGAGAGAGAGAGAGAGAGAGAGAGAGAGAGAGAGAGTGTGTGCGTGTGCACGCACACGCACACGCGCGTGCATGTGTGTACATGCACACACACTAAGCCACATTTGTTGTAATTTGTATGGTCACGGCCATTCTTTAAGAGTGTACATGATCCTGTCTTTGAAGGTTGTTGTTAACAGATGTAGCTCCATGATAATTACTGTTTGTGCAGCTTCTCTGCTTCCAGTGACAAATTGCTATTAAGCATCTAAATATTCTAATTAATCAGAACCATTTATAATTTCTTTGTGGAACTGTTTGGCCCCAGCCAGTTCATAACCAGAGCTGCCATGGGTGCCATAGGGGTTTAAAATCTGTAACCATGTTTCCCAGTAGGTCTCTCTATATTAATTCTACTCACTGAATGGATATATTTCTGGACAATATTGTTCATGTTTCTAAAAGTTACTGAAGCACACCGTAGGTACCTCTGTCTCTTTCTTAGGCCTTTTTGACACCAGTTACTGAAGCATTGAACAGTATAATAAATCGGATTGCCTCTTTCTTAGGCCTTTTCAACACCAGTTATTGAAGCAATGAATAGTGTAGTAAAACGGATTGCCTCCATTATTGCTTTTGGAACTGTATATTGTTTGTTTTCAGCAGTCTTGTTGTACACATGTATTACTCATGTGAACCAGCCGTCCGCAAATTTTATTCCATCTTATCAACAAACCACCCACCGACCTCTAGATCTGCAATACTTAAGCATTGAACGTGCGTGTGTGTGTGTGTGTGTGTGTGTGTGTGTGTGCGCGCGCATGCACACACATGTGCCAACACCATTGTTAATTTCAGAATATAACCTCTATAGGCAAGATGTAGCTAGGCTAGCTGTTCCTGCTTCCTATCACAACTTGAGATTTCAGACCAGACATTCATGTGCACTGGAAACTTGAAAACATGACTACTACATACACACACACACACACACACACACACACACACACACACACACACACACACACACACACACACACACAAAGCAATATGTACCCAAAATGAGAATAACTGTAACTCTCTCTCTATCTCTCTCTCTCTCTCTCTGCCCCTGCATTTACTCGATAACTATTTACCATCTTTCCCATCAGTTTGTGTTAAAAATAAAAACTTATTCCACAATTATGAAATAACATCACCAGTACTATGTGGATATTGACAAGAAAATATCATGACTAAACATTCTAATAAAAACTGAAAACAAAAACGATATTGACAACCGACTTCACAATGCTGATATGAAACCGAGTGATTTTTCTTGCATGAAATGGATACATACCCATCACTGATTTTTCTTGCATAAAATTGATACATACCCTTCACCATACACGTACAGTTTGTAGTTGGGAAACTGGTTTGTGATGCTGCTGTCCAATGGCACATTCTGGAAACATGATAATATTGACTTAATAAACTAACAGTAACACCAGCAGCCTGTTGTATTAGTAGTAGAATCAACAGCAACAGCAGCAGCAGCACCAGCATCAATACTAACAGTAGCAATAGCTGAGTCTGAAGTGATAGAGACTGGCACTAAACTGCCACCCCAGTTGGCCCTCTGGCTTTCATATCCCATCCTTGTTACAAACGGTTTTATTGGTTATTTCATTTCATAGTTCAAATACATTATGTACATCTTTTTGAATGGGTAACTCATCAAAATAAGAAAATGTATACATTTTGCATCTCTGTCCACAAAATTTATGAAAATATTAATGGTACATTCTTTAATCTTACTGAAAGATCCATCACTCTTAAAACACAAAAACACAACAAAAACAGCATGTATGAACTAAGTTTCCTCATAGTGACTTCAACACTTCATGCCACTTGCAGTATTAGTCTCCTTAAAGTTTGTGTGAAGATGTGGTAGAACTCCACAGATAGTGATGGAGAAATTTTACACAGAGGCTATGGAGATATAAAGATCTGTTTGAAGGTACATCTGCACTTGCGGAATTGAGTCTGTTCTTTAGCGATAGTATCTGCTTGCAGTTTTTAATCTCTTCAGAATGATTCTGTGCTTTACTCTGCTAGTGTAGCAGATCAATCTGATGTCATTCATGTGACACTGCTACAGTTCCGGCAGTCTTGGAGATTCCTGCCTTGGGAAGTGTGACAACTAGTGACTGACCCCATGGCATGGGCCACTCCCCAGTGAGCTAAATGTCGCTGCTGATGGCAGTTATGATATTGATTACTGCCTCTTCACTATGTTTCAACAGTTCTGAAAGGATGTTGTCAATGACTAGCCATCCCACAATTCAGCCATTTCACTGCTGCTTCACCCTCTCCATGGAGTACTGGGGATTGGGTTCGGGGGTTGGGGGGGGGGGGGGTCATCCTCATTTGGTGATTCTATACTGTTAGCACACTTGGATCGCCTTTGCTTTGACGAGTTCAGAACAATATTCAGTCCCACTTTTTATGTCTTGTTCCTGAGTGCGACAATTGCAATCCTTGCCCTCAACAGTGTTGACACGGTACTGTTGGAGAGTGGTTCAATATTTCAGCGAAGTTTGTCAGGGCTGCCTTCTATCTTCCACACTTTTAACCTTGCCCATATGTCGTGGGTCTGAAATGAACCACACTCATGATTTTCACTTGATAACTGGGTACATTTTTTTTTAAAACTATTTCCACCCAATTTCATGACTTTGTCAACAAACCATGGCCCTACACCTGTACCAAAAATTGTTTGTTTTTGTTGGTAAACAAAGGAGTAAACAAAAAGTCCCAGTATGTCATGGGTTGAGCTGAGCAGACCCATACACAAAACCTGAGAGCCGTACGTCGTGGGTCTGGCCAGACCCATGCATTCTACACACTAAGAGTGAACAAAAACATAACGGGCCCAGTATGTCATGGGTCTGAGCAGACCCATGACTTATCTGTTATCAGGAAGAGTTTCTTCCTTCAGAAGACAAGAGGGTGCATGAAGACCCATGATGTATGGCTATGCTTTATTCCTTCACAAAAAGCGTGGGTCTCTGGAGATCCACAACCTAAGGTGTGCATGATTTAAGGCAACACACGGGAAAGGCTACACATGTTTCTGGGAAACATCTTCACTGACGCACTTGCAGATCATGTCGGCGCTGTCGGCATTTGGGGACAAATAATTCTAACCTTCGCCTTGCAGATGACGACAATGTCCTGGCAGGCAGAGATAACTCACCAAGCTTGTTTAAAGACTGGATGAACATGAGAAAGATAAATGGCATGGATATCAATACCAAGAAGGTCAGATCGATGGCTGTTCACACCACCACCACCACCAATGCCGATATGATTATCCATGACCAGAAGCAAGAAACTGTTCAACAATCACTTATTTGAGATCTGTCATTAACAATGAGGAATCCAAACAAGAAAATGAGAAATCCTCTCATACTGTCATAGGCATCAAGGATAACATCAGCACTGTCCAAACTAAAACCTGTATGGAAGGACAATGACACTACTGACAGTTCTATGAAATGCACGATGAGGTTCCTGCATACATTGGTATAATCCATCTTCCTGTATGCTGCATACCCTCGGTGCCTTTTGCCATGACTAATGCAGGCTGTTGCACATGCAGTGTGAACAAATTGGATGTGTTTAGTTATGGGTAATAGTCCAGACATAAAAGCGAAAACTGTGCATTAACTAGAGTGTCACTGTTACTAGAGAAGTGTCAGCTATATATGTCAGCCATCACAATAGTAAAAAAAAAAAAAATCATAATAAAAACTATCTACTAACGCTTTTTTTGGGGGGGGGGGGGGGGGGGGGGGGGGAGGGCATGTTACCGTAAAGATCATTTTATCAGCCTGACTAATAATACCCAGTCATCCATGTTCCTGTGACAACTGCTCTTCAATCTCTGGAATTTTCTACTGCACTTGATTCTCCTTTATAAAAAGGGTAGCAAGATGTGGTCTAACCTGAGACATCTATTCAAATAAGAGAAACTTCTTTTCATCAATTCCACCATTTGACTGGCCCTTGTTATAATATAATATCAAGAATACGTGTCAGTCACTAGATACAACAGTTTATCACATCTAACAGTTTAATCTTTTTATCACATGAATTTAGTGTCTATGTAAATTGTAATAACGTATAACAGCATTGCTGGCACTAAACAGTTAATCCACTGTGAGCATAAAAGCACAAAAGGAAATCCAAATCTTAACCTGTATAAGAAACCTTTTTCTTTGCTGTATTTGGCCACAATCAATACTTCAGTTCTGGGATGTGAAGGAAGTGGATAAAATGGTCAAGAAAGGTGAGATTCACAACTCTTGGATCAGAAGATGCTGTGGCAAAAAAAATAAATGAATAAATAAATACATAAAACAAAAATGAACAGTAAAAAGTTGAAAACAGGAATACAGTCTCTTGCATCTGAACTTCAGAAAACCAAAAGAGTACATCATCATTTAAGCATCTGAGCATGCACACATCATCACATCACATGTACCAAAGCAGGCAAAGAAAATGCACAAATCCCAGTTTGGAGTCTGCTGTCTACAGAAATGAAGTGGTGGTCAAGGGCAAAAGGAGAAGCGAAGAGAGACAATTAAGAAAGAAGAGGGTGCTATGGGAATCCAGAGTGCAATCAAACAAGAATAACTGGGATAGTGGACTATGAGGGAAAACACACTCCAAAAAAGTCTCAGCTGGGTTGATGATGGCACATGGCACCTCTTAATCAGATTCATCCTCAGATCTGGTCCTCCCACATTCAAATTCAAATTGGTAAAATGAGGGAAACAAGATTACCCTACAAGTCTATTCAATCAGAACAAACAATTAGTGGAACATGTCTTGAGTTCATGCATAGCAGAACTAACCCAGTGAAAATGCTATGGGGACAACAGCATATGCATAAGGAGATGCACATGCAGTAAGCATCGACATAGAAAATACTTTGCTAGCAGAAGCTCCAGCAACAACATTCTTCATCAAGTTCATGACAAAAGCCACAAATCACAGTCTGGAACAGCTTTAACTGCATAAAACCTGGAATACTGATAGAATGGATGACTGAAAGTGCAGGGTAAACCTTCCACAATGAGAAAACCCAGCTTCATAAAGCATCATGAAGAGTGTCATGAGACTGGATTGGCCCCCATTCAGGTTCATCAAAACAAATAATTTCTGACTTAGCTCTTGTGCTATGTATGAAAACAGAGTGGGGTAAGTTCACATCTATAGATAGGACTGAGAAGTATGCCAGTCTTGCCAGCAGCTTGAAGGAATTAGGCTTCAATTAAGTTAAAGTGTTCATAACAGGAGATTGGGCAAGGGTGCTTGTATGCTCATCAGCCATTATAATGATATATTGAAAAAAAAAAGACAAAGTACAAAAAAAAAGGCGGGGAAAAAAGAAAGAAAAAAACTCTCACAATTTCTGGTAAAAAGAATTTCTGGTAAAAAGAGAAACAGAACCCAAAGGCAATGCCAGAAGCTGCTGAGAAGAGTTCAGCTGGATCTGGTCATGAAGGAACAAAAAATGTGTGAGGCTTAAATGTCCCAACTTTGAGCAGAAGTCCGTCAAAAATACACCTATCCAAAAAGCCATGCCATGAGCCATGAGATGCCTACCAATCCAGAAGGTGCCAGTTCGAATCCCTGCAGCACGAGGGCTGCAAAACAAAATCCTGACACTAGTGACAGCAGACGGGCATACAGAATGTCATACATTACCTGGATGCGGCCTTGCTCCCCATAGAGTGCACGGAGCATGGGGCCAGAGATGGTCCTTTAAGACGTTCTGCTGTCAAGCTCTCGCTACAATTTCGTTCTACTTTAATTTTGTGTCGGTGCCCAACACTGTGACCGTGATTATCGTCTCTACTGCAACCTTAAAACATTTAAGTCAAATAGTCGCAATGCAACACTGTTCTCGCAATGCAACACTGTTCTCACTTATCATTTCAAACCGCTAAACTAACTGCACTCGGCGATTCTCCTGTCAAAGCAACGGTTTACTCACCAGATATTTTGGGTGTTGAAACATCCATGTCATCTCACATCCATTTTTTGTTCGAAATTCATTAAGCAATCTAGTATTCCCCAAACTATTATGCCGGTAGCGATTCCAGCAAAAACAAGTTTCATGGGTAGCGCCATGATTGCAGCTTCCGTACTTCACTCTTCCGCTGTTGAAGGCTCGAAAGGCCTCGCAGTGGAGCAGACGACGACAAAAAGTTAAACGTCATTCCTTTTTTACCAATCAGAGGGCGTTACAGTTTTACGGCGTAAAGGGGAGAGCGAAGGTGGTAAGGATGGGGTGACAATACATAAATAAACGGCATTACATTTTCCTTCTGACCTCTTATCATTTGTCTCATCTATAACAGAAAGTGAGTTAACGGAAAGAAGCCGTTTTAACTGTTACGACTGAGGCCATTTAAAACGCTCGTCCGGATTACGGCATTATTTTATAGTGAAGCAAGAACTGGCTCCCGTTTTTTAGTCCCGTTTTTACTTCTCGCTTCGAAACCACCCGTAGATTAAAACAACCTAACACAGATTACCTCACTGCTTTACATTGTTTGTTTAATTAGATCATTAACTTTAAGAGAAAAATGAAAAGGAACAAGTAATGTAATAGAGACGCACGAAATTCTGCGTTTGTGAAATGTGAATAATGGCAAACAAGGGAGGGAGAGAAAGTTTCTGATGAGACAGTTCAGGAGAAAAAAAAAATCGTTAAATGTGTTTGCTGTGGAGTAAAACGACGAGTAGACTGTTAAAAGAAAAAAAAAAGGGGGGGGGGGGGGGGGGGGGGGAGCCTAAAAACGCATCTTTGGAGGAAAAGAAAATATGACTTTTCATTTTAAGTCTTGATTTGTAATCTAAACCAACCCATACACATTTCTTGATGTGCTGAGTATAAATTGCACATGAGCAATATCTGAAACTTCTTCATGGTCGTCATATTTGTGGGTGATTAGCATAGTCATACACATAAATGACACACAACACAAAACTGGAATGCGACTGAATTGATTCTCAGGGTTTAATCTACGATGAAATGTGCTTAGGACGAGGGGGAGGGGGGGGGGGGGGGGGGGGTCTCTCTAGACTGTCTGGCATCATTTTCTTGATTCACATTGAAAAATAACATTCAGGGCATAAAATAAGTTGTAGTAAAACGAGACATCGTTAAACACTCGCAGTTAGAGGTAAACTGTACACAGAATAGAAGGGTCGAAGTTAATCATCAGAAATATACTCGTACTTATCAAAAAAAAAAAAAAAACGACTTTGAATGTATTGAATAACTAAAAGCGAGGATTGAATATGCTGCTTAAATGGCCGCTTTAATGGGACTCGGTGAAATAAAAGGTACATGCTAGTCGGACAGAAAATCACTTCAAGTCAATTGATTAGATTAGTATTTCTTATATTGGGCCATCGTTACCTAATACGTGGTCTGATGTGGCTCAACATTAAGCTGTCCCAAAATAAGCAAAAATGACCTCACTGAGGGAAAAAAAAACCATCGCCTGAAAATAACTGCACATGGGTTCGTGAGGCTGCATTTAGAACATGCTTTCAGCTTCATCAAAGTGTCACAACGTGCGGACCTGTTCATGTTACATTACACCGTGTACGTGCGGACCTGTTCATATACATTAGACCGTGTGCTAAGTCACGAGGCCACAGTGCGAGGGGTTTACAGCTGGATGGCGAAGCCAATAAACCAAGTGAAAGGATTTGAGAAGAAGGTCTTATGGACAATTCCTAGCAGATCTCGGTCTCGCAAATTAACTCAGCGAACTGGCCAGGCCTTGAATGCTAGTGAACATCGTCTGTGCCACTGT
>JADBJO010000593.1:311674-319174 GCA_016801955.1 Conus betulinus
ACCCCCCAAAATCTTGAAATAGAGTCAACCATATAATGGAATGGTTGCAGCAGAATGATTGCTGAATTACCACGCTAGCATTACTTATACAGATTAATGTTCAACAGCAAACATAGGTCATTCGAACCACATCCGAAGTAATAGTCAACTGTCGATGTTATAATGGACAGCATCAAAACACAAACGTGGAACTTTAGACCATAAAATAAAAAAAAATGTCACATTTTAAAACAGTGTACGGGTTTGGCTACGGGTCGCCAGTGTATTGAATAGTCTGTTCTGTGTTAACATGAGAGAGATGGATGTCGAGCTATTCTGTAACAGTCAAGCTGGCAGAATTCGCAAAGCTATTTCATGACTTTGTGTTAAACTGCTCTGTGTATGTTTGATGTTTGATATTACTTGATTATCAAAACAATTTTGAATGGCTTTACCTGTATTATCATACATTTGAAGTTAACGATTAATCCTTGTATTTCAAAATGTTTGACCAGAAAAGAGGTCTTTCACATGGGTATTTATGGAATGAAAGTAGTGATGATGTTTTGAAGCAACCAAACTTTTCCGAGAAGCTTATTAGTTCAGGTGACACAACTCGGTGCGCAGAGTACAAGAGTACACCAGAAAAAAGAAGCACTAAATAAAGATAAAAAAGAAAGGTAAAGCTTCGCAAATCACAGGTATACGTAAAGGATCAAAGACTTACTGTTACCCGTAACCAGACAAAATGAACGACATCATTTCAAGATACACTAGAACAGGGAAAACAAATTAAGAACAGAAATAACAGGGAGGCTGTCTTTACAAGAAAATGAAGAAATGAAAATGAAATTGTTCTAGTTTTAATTGTGCCATTGAACTTCAGTTCCGAATATGTTTCATCATGAGAAAGGGATTGAATCGGGATGATCAATGTAGCGTTTCTGGTGCTGAAAAAGAGATACAACAGATCACTGTTTAAGATTTTGTTCCATTTGTTAACAATTCTGAAGACATGAGAATTAAATGCAGATTAAATGCAGAATGTAATAACTGATACAATGTTGAGGGGGTCTTGTCCAGGACAGACAACAAAACCAAAAGGGCTAAACATTTGATTTGATATCATGATGGGCAATGTTTCAAATTCGCAAATCGGTGATGTGAAATCAATATTAAAAGCATTTATAGGCGAACTTAAGGACGCGCACACTACAAAAATACATTTAATGGGTATATCAAACGATGATATTTGATCACTATATACCACATGATACGCAGAATAACAATTTTCATCATCGTACGATTTAATATGGTCCAGTCATTACGAGCATAGCTTATTTCAGTATACAACCCCTAAAGCTTAACCAGTTATAACTATAACTATATATATATATATATATATATATATATATATATATATATATATATATATATATATATATATATATATATATATATATATAACTATAGCTAACACACACACACACACACACACACACACACACACACACACACACATATATATATATATATATATATATATATATATATATATATATATATATATACGTGTGTGTGTGTGTGTGTGTGTGTGTGTGTGTGTGTGTGTGTGTGTGTGTGTGTGTGTGTGTGTGTGTGTGTGTGTGTGTGTGTGTGTGTGTGTGTGTGTGTGAGAGAGAGAGAGAGAGAGAGAGATAAGAGAGAGAGAGAGAGAGTTCCGGTTCCGGAGTCCTTTATCATCAGACTTTATTACAAGACACTAAAATTTTGGAGGAAAAAAAAACTCGGTCCCACCATGTGTCTTCACTAGCCCCACTCCGAGACTACGTTTAATCTCTTTTATGCCGTGCTGATGGCAGCATCATTGCATCATTGCGTGACACAAGTTCAACTACGCTTTTTCCGTAAATCCTGACAGTTCACAAAGGCTGATGTGTAGCTGATCCATCCTGTTTGTTGACTTCAGCGACGAGACGTCTGAGAATTTCGATTGTGTCTGAGTGATCGTTCCTGATAGCGCACAGTAGCGCTGTGTCCCCGTGTTCATTGCGTGAGTTGACGTCAGCGCCATGCTGAATGAGCGCTTTCACGGCATCTGAATGACCTTCCGCGGATGCGCACAGAACAGGGGTGTTACCATGATTATCTGGCGTATTGATGTTAGCTTCACGGTGCATCAACAATTGAACTGTTTTTGAGCAGCCGTTCTTTGCAGCGCACAGAAGTGGTGTAGTGCCTTCGTCATCCTGTGCATTGACCTCAGCATCATGGCTTAACAGAAGCTGAGCAAGGTTCAAATGTCCATTTCTGACAGCAGCCAGGAGAGGGGTGTCTCCCCATCTATCACGTGTGTTGACATCAGCCCCGTGGCTTATCAGGGCTTCAGCCGTATCGAAATGGCCATTTCTGGCAGCATACAAAAGCGGTGAGTCGCCATGTTCATCTTGTGCGTTGACGTTAGCACCGTTCTGCATGAGAGTTTCAGCTAGGGTTGACCTGGCGTTTCTGACAGCACACAGAAGTGGTGTGATACCAGTTTCATCTTGCATGTTGACATCAGCACTGTGGCGAATCAGAACTTCTGCTAGGTCTGTGTGGTCATTCCTGACAGCACATAGAAGTAGGCTGTTATCATGTTCATCTTGTGTGTTGACGTTGGCACCGTGCCGTATTAACAGTCCAACTGTGTTCATGTGACCTATCTTCACTGCTTGCAGGGCAGGTGTGTGTGACCCTTTTTATTGTGTGTGTTCACGTCCGCTCCATGGCATATCAGTACTTCTACAGTGTCAGAGTAGCCTTTAGTTGCGGCATACAGAAGTGGTGAATTACCATCTTCATTTTTTGTGTCTACATCAGTTCCCGCCAGGACAAGGAGATGGGCCATGTCAGCTGAAGCGGCAGGAGAGGAATACAGGCAGGCCAGATGCAGAGCAGTGTCTCCGTTCCTTGTGGTAGTGTTGACATCAGCACCATGGTCAATCAGCAGTCCCACAGTCTGCACCATGCCATTCTTACACGCATAGTGCAGGGGGGTGCAGCATTCGTGGACTTCCAGGCTTCTCTCAAAGAAGTATATACACGGCAGTGCATCCTCGACACTGACATCGGCACCCAGCTCAATGACAGGTTAGCAATGTCCCCCCGACCTTCACGGCACGCCACAAGAAGACCTGTACTTCCGTCAGTGTCTTTGTCAGTCACGCTGAGGTCTTGCAAGAGGAGGAATTGCAGGTCTGCTTTGTCGAGGTCAGGAAGGCGTCTGAAGGTTTCGTCGATGGTGGTCACGTTTCTGTTCTTCAGCACTGACGACTGAGTTTTGTGAGCGAGTTGATAGGGTGTCAGGCCTTGTTTGTTCCTCTGTGTGATCACAGCGCCCGCCTTCAGGGCCAGTCTCACTGCTGTCGTTGCTGCACTGCTCAGGGCAATGTGGAGCAGGGTGTTGCCATCCTGGTCTGTCTCATTCACCTCCCTGTCGGCCAACAGCCGGAACACCAGATACCAGCTACGCCTGTCCTTGACCTGTATCTGCAGTTTGTCGTGGGTCAGCCGGACAGTCACAATGTCAGATGGGATGGGTAGTGAGGCGTCACAGAGGTAAAGTAATCTCCCATGACCTGATCCAGTTTCGGTGATGAATTAACTTCTTTCTGTATCTCCTCTCTCAGACATTGATCTCTTCCAAGCAACGGAAAATCCATTACGGATTCCGGATGTTTGAACTGGTCTGGAATCAATGTTGTTTGGAGGAAAGGCTGTACTCTGCATTGCGGTCTCTGTAGAAATTATATCAAAGAGAGAACAGGCCATCAGCACATGTGCAGACAGTTGCTTGAAGGCCGTAATCTTTGACAAACACCAAACCGTCATGTTATGAGACGGATGACAGGCAGACCAGTAGATCAGCGGCAGTTTATGCATGGGCTCCACAGCATTGGACAGTATCTTCAGCCTCTTGCTGTCCCTTTGGCAATAATTGCCTAGTTCTAGCAAAAACTCCAGGCATTGAAGACTGGGATGTTGACAGATGTGCTGAAGGTTACCTTGGATAATTTCCATATAATTCTCTCCACCAGTGACTGGCAGTCCTCTGCGCAGCAGTTTGGGTTGATGGGGGAATTTGCCACTGAGCCCACCGTGACACAGAAGTTGGAAAATGGGCCATCAGAAACAACTTGTTGGACAAAGGTGACATGCACATGCTGCACTAGGAACCGGATGTCGCAGACTTTCAGCAGTGCAGGCAATCGGAAGGAACGACCCAGAGCAATCCAGCAGCCTCATAGTGAACTCGACTGAAAAAGTTATATCTCCTTCTTCTGAAAGAATGGACCCCCGCAGGACATCGGCGTATCGCGCCAGTTTGTCATCAGTGTGAGGCTTGAAGCCCAGTTCCTGCAGATGCGGTGCAGCTCGGGACGGATGGTGCAGAAAGTGGACCACACCCTTCATGGTCAGTGTCAACACTGCCACAAACGCAGATCCGTGAGCTTTGTGCAGGACCAGGTCTTTCAACAGCTTGGCGTGGGCCTCGGCTGGTGCCAAAAAAATGGAGGAAGGGTCTTCTGAAGACATATGATCACAACACCAAGGAAACACAGGGCCACTGACGTCATTCTGCAGAACTTTGTTCACAATCTCAAGTTGTTTGTCAGTTTCAAGATGAAGTCTGTTGAGATGGACGTTCAACAATTCCTTTTTCACTGGTTCTGTCAGGGCGTCTGTCAGGCGGACGACAGCACTGTCGTCTCGAAGAGGACTGTTCCAGTTGTCTCCAGCTGCTGAAGCTCCCGCAGAATGTGGGGGGTAGACCGTCAGCACCAACCTGCAGACTCCCTTTTTGATCAGCAGTAGCACAGTGTCCAGGTTCTTCTTCCAGCAGTCATACTGCTCACTGTCAACACGCACCTCCCCCAGTATCCCATCCAGCATGACAACACTGCTCTCGTCTGCCCCAATATGGGACCCCCACTGCTCCATCCGTTGCAGTTTGTAAGGTCTATACCCCTGCTCTCTGGAGCGTCTTAACAGAGCATTGGCCAAGGTGGTCTTACCGCAGCCAGGAGGTCCGCAGAGAATCACCCGCCCTGTGTTCTGTAGTACCTCGTCCGCCTCATCAAAGGCTGGAGTTCGAACGTAATCGGAACGCTCTGTGTCCACAGTCATGCCACTGTTTCCTGGACATAATTCAGGTCACAAGAAGTTACAAAAACGACACATCTAGAAACTGTCTCAGCTTTAAACATGACAGGTAGATTGACACAAAAAAGATAATGATGATATATAAGACATGTCTTGAGACTGATAGTCGTATATTTGATAAGCGATTTAGGTATAAACATAGACACAATAATGCTCTGGTAATTTATTTTTTGAAATAAATTCTGAACAAAGACAAAGATGCTGATACGTGAATAACAAATCTTGATTACGTCATTTGCCATATATTGCTCATGAAGCTATTCATCATAACAATGTACATAGTACGCTAATAAATAAATAGAATCTGATAAGTCAAATATTTGTCAGTCAGACAGCCGCTTGTTCTTTGTGTATGAACTAATATGCCCGCACGCGCACGTGTGCATGTACGCATGCATGAGCGGTGTGTGTGTGTGTGTGTGTGTGTGTGTGTGTGTGTGTGTGTGTGTTCTGAGAAAATGTATCGCTGCCGAGTGAAAAGAAACACATGTACGAATAGCGAGTGACGGTACGCATTATCTCTTGACTCATCTTTTAAAGTGAATGCCGTTGACCGATGCCTACATTACTATACTAGAAAATTTAGGGAGTATAAAAGTGGAGGAAAGGAGGCGGAGGGGAGCGAGGTCGAAGGGGCCTATATCAGGATGCAGTTTTTTATTTTTCTTTAAATTAATTGGATAGATTTGCACTGCCGTCTTTCAAGTTGGCAAAAGCTGAATTTTAGGATCTCCCTTATCAAAACAACAGCAGAAGCAAACGAACAAAATATATCACAGAAAGAT
The DNA here is from genome assembly GCA_016801955.1 of Conus betulinus. NCBI lineage: Eukaryota > Metazoa > Mollusca > Gastropoda > Neogastropoda > Conidae > Conus > Conus betulinus. The sequence goes on from JADBJO010000593.1 coordinate 317,644, forward strand.
GCTTTCTTTCTGCAAGTATAATATTGCAAAATACTAGATAAATAAGCAAATCGATCGTAATATTTTGGGGGTAAGGGGTATAATTCTATCATAGATCGTTTACTTCACCCAGAATTGCATGCCTCGAGTCTCAGCCACAAGATCCTTTTCCAAAATCTTATATTATGTACGAATTTTATTTTTTAATGATTTGTCTGGCTGCAAACCCAGCGCCTTATGACCGAACAGGAGTGATTTTGCATGTGTGGACCAGTCTGCACGCAGTGACACACTTCCTTGAAGAAACTGAAACTGATTGAAAACTGTCTTCTTCTTCTTCTTCTTCTTCTTCTTCTGCAATAGATTAATCGTTAATGCGTGCTCATTTATCCCAAAACCTGCGCCGTAGGTGACACACTCGATCCGTCTTTGACAGGTTGGATCAAGTTTTCTGAAGGGAGGGACGGGGGGCTCTCTCTTAGTTCAAGACTAAACAGTTCTACCCTGTGAGGACAGAGAGATGGTTTTTTCACTGGAGTGTTCTTCCCCAGGGCTAAGGGCTTATACTGCGGTTCTTGATCACATGATGCTCCTGTTATAGATCATAATGTGGTATTTCAGTGGAGGTAACCGTGCCACCTGTTATCCCGCCCCATCCTGCTTAGAACATCGCCATTTGGCCCGGGACTGCCAATTCGATCAGGCAAGACTGGCATATAACGCAGCTACCCCTTATATCTGGGGGCATTCCCCAATCCGCCACCCGGGAACCCACCAGGTTGGTGGTATGGTCGCCCCTGCTCCAGGAAAAACAGCCTGAAAACTGTTACTGAACTATTCCAAAGTAGTTAATGTTCTATGTCAGAAGGGCGTCGGAGTGTGTAGTCAGGTAAACGATCTCCAAGGCTCTCTGTTCTCAGTCCTACACAACAGGGTAGAGGCGGTTAAAAGCCAACCCACCAGTCATTTGCGTGGCACTTTAGATCGTGAAATGGGAAAACTATCCACGCTTTTTTTTTAGCGTTTCCTAAAGAACTTTGCTTTCCTTCGGGTTTTTAGAAGTATTAAATCGGTCACAATTAAAACACCTTTTGTCAGCATTGTCATACAAACACTTTGCAAATTAAAGTTTTGTTGGCGCTGTCCGTCAATTACTGTTAAAATTCGTTTTATCTTTTAGTTTTTGCAGCTGCTGATCTGTCATAAACAGACATCGATCTCTCCTGGTTATTCTTCTGGGGTGGGTTAGGGGATAAGGCTGAAAAAGGGTGAGTTGGAGGGGGAGGGGAGGGGTTCATAATTATCTTGCTCACATGCACGCATGCACGCGCGCGCGCGCGCGCACGCGCGCACACACACACACACACACACACACACACACACACACTGAAAAGTGATAGATCACAAAAGTTCATTATGACTAACACACACACACACACACACACACACACACACACACACACACACACACACACACACACACTGAAAAGTGGTAGATCACAAGAGGTGTTCATTATGACCACGAGATACATCACTCTCTTCAGAACAGATG
>JADBJO010000593.1:324174-351674 GCA_016801955.1 Conus betulinus
TGTGTGTGTGTGTGTGTGTGTGTGTGTGTGTGGTGTGTGTGTGTGTGTGTGTGCACGCGTGCGTGTGCGTGCATGCGTGCACTTGTGCATGCGTGTGTGTGCACATGTGTATGTGTGTGTGTGTGCATGTGTGTGTGTGTGTGTGCGCGCGCGTGCGTGCCCGCGTGCGCGAGAGTGTGTGTGTGTTTGGGGTGAAAGGTGGAGGGTGGGGCAAGGAAGAGAGGGGGGAGAGTTTCTCCGTGCATCAATGGTTGATTCAACTCGACCCTGTTTCTCACCCCTACCCCCTCATCCCCCCAAAAAACAAACAAACAAAAAAAACTTTAGAAAATACCCAGCCAAAAACAAACAAGCAAAAAAAAATAACCAACGCCTGTCTTGGATACATAGTCCTCTCCTTACGGTTCCCCTATGTATGCTACCTCCCAAACCAATGGTTGGGTACTTGGATTGGTGATGGGCGACCAATGGCAGGTCACTGAATGGATTTCATAAAGTAAATGTTGTTGATATGGGTGTGTGGTTGTTTTGGATCATCTGACCACGCAGGCAGCCATACTCTGTCAACAGCAGAAGCCTACCTCCAGGCATCGAATTCATCTGTTGATATTCTGCACACTAGATGCTGTACTGTCAAAACATCGCTCAGATTATTCTGCATAATGCTGTTTACAAGTTTTAGAAAGGATTTCCTTTCAAAACTCCCGTCCTCCTCCCTTCCCCATATGCAATAACCTTTTTCCATCAAAAATGAAGTTGAGCTGAGATGCATACAATATAGAGAAAACGCTCCAGATTGTCAAAGAAGCATACATAGCCATTAGATTTCAAAACCTGAGCTGTAACGTTTGATGGAAAGAAGGATGTATTTGGGAATGGGGTGGGGGTTGGGGGGTGGGTGGGTGGGTACCCCCCCCCCCCCCCCCCCCCCCCTTCTTATTTTGAACTGCTTTTCACAAAGTAAAGTAGTGAATTACACATTCACCTAGGAAACAGTGAATACTCGACAGTGGATCCGTGGTTTGAATCCCAAAGAAAACACATTTTTTCTTCCCTTTTAACAAGACTTTTAGTGAAGTTGTGAACACTGGTCTTTTGGTTCAGATGTTACATCGGTGTTCCATGTGCAGCATGCTTTTTGTGCATGTAAAAGAACCTGTGGCAGCAAGAAAGTTGTCCTGGACATGATTTTGAAGACAAATTCATTTCATAGGCAAATCCGTTTGCATGATCAAAAATATGCAAATATGAACTCAAACCATGCACACATAGACACATACACAGACACACACACAGACACACACACACACACACACACACACACACACACACACACACACACACACCCACAACACTGCTGATTGTGATTCAAGTTTATTCATTTTCTTCATATGGAAAGGCTAAGCATTATATGCAAAGCACGAACTCAAGTCCTAAAACAAGATGAACAGACCAACATACACACTGATAAAAATGATGGCTCACAATATGATCTGTCTTACCAAATCACTCTTCATGAAATTACTATAACCTCTTTTTGAGTTAAACCTAATGAAGCACAATGCCAAGTACCATCATGTAAAACATTAGTAGCGAAAATTTAGCAGAACTATAAGCATATTCTACCAGTTGTCAACTGATCATTACCATAACTGAACAACTGTCCCTAAATGGTTGTGAATGCTCTGGATTAAAAACATTTCATCCTAAAGAAAGAACATTAAAATAATGATGAATGTGTGTGTGTGTGTGTGTGTGTGTGTGTGTGTGTGTGTGTGTGTGTGTGTGTGTGTGTGTGTGTGTGTGTGTGTGTGTGTGTGTGTGTGTGTGTGTGTGTGTGTGCATGCGCGCGTGAGTGTGTGTGTGTGTGTGTGTGTCTGTGCGCACATGCACACATACATAGGTGTGTGTGTAAGTGTGTGTGTGTGTGTGTGTGTGTGTGTGTGTGTGTGTGTGTGTGTGTGTGTGTACGTACATGTGTGTGTGTGTGTGTGTGTGTGTGTGTGTGTGTGTGTGTGTGTGTGTGTGTGTGTGTGTGTGTGTGTGTACATACATGTGTACATGTGTGTGTGTGTGTGTGTGTCTGTGTGTGTGTGCGCACGTACATATGCCTGTCTGCATGCATGTGTGTGTGTGTATGCTCGTGTTCTTTGCCTCACTTCCAGACAACGACAATAATGTCACCATAGTTTGCCTTCTGTTCATCAAGCTCTGCACCACACTATTCTTCCCCTGCTTGAGTCTCAGAGCAAGGGAAAACTCCCCATGTCCCGGATTTACAGGGCCAATGCTGGCACATGAATGCTTGTAAGAGGCATAGCGAAAGATGCTTATTTTGTCACAATGCTGAGCGTCCTTCACTGACTGAACACACACAGTATAGCACTGACACTTCCGAACTAAGCCATTGTGGTCTAAATATAACAATACATATCAATACTTCCAAACCAAGACAACTAAGACTGAGCATAAACAGTTTTTGATAAAAATCACAATGGAGAGCATCACGTTAAGACTAAAATGAGCAGACCAACAGCATTTTCTTTTGGCTGAAAGGCGAGCTGACTGCATCGGAATCACTGTCAATCATTCACTGTCAATTAATCACTGTCAATCAATCACTGTCAATCATTCAACATCCCTGTTTGTCATGAGCCGCTCTTGTGTCTGCTAGATACAATTCTTTCACACTTTGCAACACAGCACAATGACTGACAGAAGCAATCAAAGCTAACACAGGCACCAGTTGTCAATAAATATGATATGCTCATGTTGTCAAGCGCTTAACGGCATTAATTTGACATTGTGGTACAATGTGAATCACACACAACATGTAAACAAGACCTCACTGTGGTCATCATGCTTCCTAAGAATGAAATTTTTACATGGCATAAGCTCTCGCAGTTTTACAACACTAAATTAGGGATGAACGCATATGAAATCCTTTTTTTCCCCCCTGCCTTCTGATCATGCAATGGTTGAGGCCACATTCATTTTCATGCGTGTTACAGATTTGTTTCATTCGTGCACACTTACCTCACATCAGACACTATACACCATTTTGAACTTCTTCAGTCAAGCCTGTCAAATCACTGAAAGGACACCTTCAAAGCAGGGGCGAAAAAAGAAAAAAAAAAAAAAAAAGGGAGACAACTTCTGTGCTCATGATGAACGGTTACAAAGCCCATAACAAACACTACTCTAAGCACACAAAAACAACAACAAACCAACAAAAACAAAGAAAACAAACAAACACAAAAAGGGAAAGCTAAAAGCTTCCTTTTTTTGAAGAAGTTTTCTGTGTTTGCTCTTTGTCCCTCCTGTCTGCAAATGTTTTAGGAAATAAGTGCCTCCAGCAACAGTTGTGAGGAATTATGAGCATGTCACCGTTCCTCCCAGGAGACAAAGTTCTCTCCCTTGTTTGTCACTGAAAGATTGACTGATGCATGATAGCACACTGTATGTACAGCTGGTTTAAGCACTACGCGTGTTGGACTGGTCCTGGTTTGGTTCATCTATGTATGTCAACATCATTTTACAGACAGTAAAACTGTGATCATTCTTTCCTTCTCTTTCTCTGGCTGAGTCCTCGATTGCATACTTCCATTTTCCCATGTGCTCAAACACTGTAGACCATGTGGGTCAGACTAAACTGTCAACCACATTCCCCACAATATGATTAACTGAGTATGGATAATGACCACTAAAACATTTAATATCACAAGCAAACATACAAAACTTTTTTTTTTCTTTTTACCACAGATTTTTTTAAAAACATGTAAAAGTATCAAATTCGGACTAGACGACACCTTTAAGACACAAAAGCAGACTTCATCACAAATCGCCAAAATTCTGAATCAAATAAACAAGAAAGAAAAAAACACGTCTTCCTCAGACTGTTTATACAACACACCCCAAATCCAAGTCATGTGATCTTTGGCTACACACTGGTCAGCTATGAACAGTCATGGGAAGAAACAGTAATACATGCGTTACCTTCCTCGTCAAAGGATGTCATAGCCAGATAAGAAAGTGACAAGCAAAATGCCAAAACAATAAAGTATGGACAAACACATACATATATTCTAAAAAAAGGATCAAGTGTGATATGTCAGTCAGTCCTGGCTTCAACGTCATCACTTAAAAAAAAAAAAGTTTTCAAGTTTTTACTTGACAGTTTATATCATTTAGATCCACTGGGGAGGGGGGGGGGGGGGGGGGGGGGGAAGGGGGGGTCACTATGATATGAAACTCCATCACTCCAGATTAGAGTCCATTCCTGACCCCTAGGCTTATAAGCACTCTCCAAGGAATAGACAAACAGTAGAAAACATCAGAGACTAAGCTTATACACTCTTTAAAGAATAGACAAATAGAAAACAATGCTACCAGAGAGAGGATTCAAAACACTGCCTTCACAATACTTTAAACAAAACAAAACAAAACAAACAAACAATCAAAAATAACAAAGAAACAACCCCCCCCCCCCCCCCCCCTCCCAGAACATGCACCAATAAACTATAATGCTTTCATGACTCTGTGACCAGACTGCAGAAGCAGCAAAGTTAACAGGCCTCAGGTGAGACTGAAACACAAGTGCAAAAGACATTGACAAACAAAATACAGGACAAGACACGATGCATTTCAACCTCTTCTTCAAGCAAAAAAAAAAAAAAAAATGATCACATTTAACATTTAGGACAGTACAAAGAAAGAACGAAGAGCGACTTATCTGATGTCCATGTGGTGTGCTGTGAAGAATGGCCGACAGAAATGTCACTTCCTTCTTCAATTCATTTTGAAGCAGGGCATGAAGATGTAGTTATGGCCTGTGCAGCTCTGGTGATGTGACCCCTGGTCAGGGTCAGCAAGCTGCATTACAGATGGCCTTGGAACTGCAGTTCAAACAAGGGAGACAACAATGCATCTGTGTCACCAAGGTCAGTGGTTGTAGGGATCAGTTTGTGAGTTCAGCTGCCATTTACTGCTGGTCCCAAGTGAGCTGGGAATGTGAGACCACACACAATCAGATGGTCATGAGCCAAGATTCTGCTCCTGAAAGGTGGATACCCTTTTCTCTAGCAATAGAGAAAGGGGAAGACAATTCCACTAACCTTCCTCACTGCAAGCACGAGCCATCGATGAATGTTTTTGATCAGGTTTTGGACGGTCAGGCTAAGTTGGAGACTGAATTAGGTTTAGGGGTTTATCGGGGTCTCTTTAGGGTTAGGGTTACTGTCATCCATTCAGATTGGGAGAACCATCCCGTTTTCCTATACAAGTTTTCCATCTATAATGCGCAAACACTCTGTGTTTATAAAAAGTAGCTAAAAGCAGAAAAACGCATCTTCCCTACCGACTACTAGACCAACAGCCATGAGTGTTGGCTACTGTAGTACACTACTCATACAATAGTTGCATACCTTGGATTTGAGTACTGCCTCCCCCCTCACTCCCCACTAGACAGAACAGACAGTTGTTCTATCAGTCAGACACAATATGGAATAGAAAGTTACAATTCTAATACAATTCCTCTGAGTGCACATTTATCCATCACCAATACAATATGTATGAATAAGATAATGCAGCACACTCTACTGGTCTGCGAATCAGTCTACGGTTTGGTAACACTTCCCCAAAACATCACGTGTACAAAGGAGGCATCAGTTAATGTAAACAAACACTGTAATGCACTGGAAATGCTATTCCACACTGGCTTTTGTCTAAAGACATTAAACTGGTTAACTACACACACACACACACACACACACACACACACACACACACACACACACACACACACTGAGAGAGAGCTATTCATCCATCTACATACCTATTTCAGTATTTGTCCACCTGTTCCACTTCTAACTGATAAAAACACCATTCCTTTCATCTCTATATCCCACAAACACAAGCACTGGTGGATTTTTTTCTTTCAGCAATGGGCCAAAGGTGAAGGAAGGAGAGCAGAAATTCCCTCACAACATTGCAAAACACAGGCTGATCACTCCTCCACATCTGCAACTCACAGACGAAGGGAAGGACCTCAAACATAGAAACATCACCAGAATGACAACAGAAAGACTCTGGAAAGCAGTGTAGAACACACGGGACACTTCCCGCCCTTTGGGCAGAAGATCAAGGAGGGTGTCTGTGGTCAAAGGCTTTCACTAAAAACGGAGTGAAGACCCGCAAGTTGAAGTCAAGATCAGATAAGAGCACTGCTAGGATTTACACACTGAAATCTTGGATGTGCTGTACTTACCCACCTACATGAGCCACTGGTCAGCTATACTCATGGGCTCTTCAAAGAGGTACCCATCTTCCTGAAAGCTGCTTATGTGGGAAAAAATACAAGACAAACAAGTAACAGACTAGCACTTTCTGAGGAACTGTTCAGACAACTAAGGTGTATACCTATTAATCTTTTGTTCCAGAAAAAACAGGTGAGGCTTATGCACCTTAGTAGAATTCTTCATTGCCTACTGGTTGTATGTCATGATTCAATTTAAATCATTTGAAAAAGAACCAAAGAAGAAAAAAAGCTATATATCATGAACACAAAAAACTAAACTGCAGTATCTGATATAAGTCTGCATATGTCTGATATTTTTGATTCTCTTTGCTTTGATTGTTACAGATCCATGCCCTAGGACTGAGGTGTAACCTGGTGTTACGCTCTTGCAGAAAATCAGAAAATGCAAAGAGAAACATCAGATGATTCAGGAGGCAGATGATGACTGTGGAAATGTTGTGTGCTGTGAAAGAGCTAAGAAACAAACAATTCAAAAAAAGCTACATGAATAAATGCCAGAGCATTCCAGCTATGCAGACATGTCATGGTTACATGTTCAGGACACTCAAAATCAAATCTATTATCTTGTTTCAGCTCAGAGTGATTCTTCGTCACAGTCAAGTACACTTCAACAACAAAGGATTTTTATGTGAGAAAAGTGGGGACTACAATAGCACGGTTATCACGTGGTTGGCTATATGTTTGAACCTCTGAAGTGCCATTTCGGTACTGGGGCATTTTTCCCTTGGAGTTAACACTGGTTCTGACTCCATCCAGGTCTTCAAATATGAAGGCTCTGACCAGTTGCCAAAGATGGACATCACGTTGTTGTATTTTTTTTTTTTTTTTTCTCTTGAAAAAGGCCACGTGGCCGAAATATAAGAAGAGTGGCATTGTGATTTTCTATTTGAAAAAAGAATGATGAAGTTTACAATACATCTGAACAAAATTGATTGAAGTTTACAACACAATTGAAAAAACTGATGAAATTTTCACACATTTCAAGAAAAAAAAAAAACTGATAAAATTTTCACACATTTCAAGAAACTGATGAAGTTTGCAACACATTTTAAGAAACTGATGGAATTTAGAACACATTTTAAGAAAATGAAGAAGTCTGCAACACACTTCATAGCAACTGAAGATTACATCACAACTAAAAAAAAAGCAAATAAACATGAAAGCATCACAGATATTCCACACATATTCCCAACAAAGATATCAACAGATTAGGGAGCACCACCATTGAACATTCAATAAAAAAAAAGTCTTCATCATAAAACAACAGTACGGCAACCCCCCCCCCCCCCCTCCCCTCCCCTCCCCTCACTCCCCAAACTTTATACATCAAATGGCCTTGATAAAAGAAGAAAGGGATGAAGTGCATGACACACACACTCTAAACAAACACACCTTGAACACATTATACAAAGCCAACTGACCCAAGTCAAAGCTAAATATCTCTTCCTGTAAAAAAAAAAAAAAAAAAACCCTCAGAACCACACGACAAGAGTCAGAATGCTGCACTGCTGTAACCTGAAGATGTGTCTGCTGATCATAAATTCAGCCAGGATAATGCCAAAGGAGAGCTCTGAAGATTGTAGAAAAGACAAACAGAAAGAACTAGAGGAAAGGCAAAATAAGGGAAGAAACGAAACTGAATACTACAGCAGAAAAGAGACAAATGACAAGAAAGAAAGTGAAAGAAAGAGAGACAGAGATTTAGAGAAAGAAAAGACAGACTGTAAGAATGAAAGAATTACACTGACAGGAGAGAGAGTACCAGCTGGATTGACATTTACACTGTCTCTTTCATCAAAACACATTCCACCTTACCAAGAAGGTTTCTGTATCAGGGCCATTGCAGATTTAAGCGTTAGAACCAAGACTCAACGTCAGAAGAAATCATAAGATATACACAGTTCCTGACACTTGCAGCATGTGTTGTGCACTCTCAAACAAGCAATAGTTTCATACATCTAGGTCCAACACATTCCATATTTGGAAAGTCTTGCCCAGAGTGCTAGTACTGAAAACCTGCACAGTGTGTTTGCACAGACGTTCCTGGCTTCAGTACCATTGTGCTCTGACACACTTCTTATTCCTTAGTTTAAGTCCACCATTTTCTCTTGCTCTGCCACACAATAAAGAGAGTAGCGCCCCTTATTTGACTGAGCTCTCTCCTGATTGGTGGAATCAGCCATCAACTGTGCAACAACCTTGCACCATGCGTCCTCAATAAAAAGCAGTTATACATCCTGGCAAAAACAACAATAAGAACAAAACTACTGGCGTGCTATGTCACAAATCGCAGCTACGACACAAATTCCTGCCCACTAGCAGATGAACAAAATGTTTGCGTCTGATGTGGTGTCTCAGAATCATGATACGCCATACATCTGCAAAACATTAGCACTTGGTTCTTGTTGAAACATACAACTCACTTTTTCTAGTCTGTCTTGCACTGCCTGTACAGAAGACCCCGTACACATCTTCACAGCAGCTAGATGGCTGACAATGAAAAATCTCTATGTGAGAAAACCCAGCAGGTTCTTCAAGGAACACAACAGGGGAAGACGAGATATGGCAGACAGAGAAAGAGGAGGACAGACAACATTGCTGAATGAAGCGGTAAGAGCTGTCCTGCCGCCAAGGCACCTGCCCACAATCTTCAGTGGTGGTGACAATGGGTGCAGAGTCCATCATTACAGTGCCCCAACATGACTGGAGCCAAGGACAGTGTGGTGCACTGGTGGAGTAGACCTGACTGTCGATGTGGAAAAGGAGGTCAAAGTTTAAGGTCCGCTGGGAGAGAGCTGAAGAAAGGGAGACAACAGCGGCACTGGTCCACCACGTGAAGGTAACATCCATCACACAGGATGAGGAGCGACACACTTTGACTGTAGAGCTTCCTCAGACCAAACAAACCCACAGGAGAAGCACATCAATGAAAGAAGACAGGTACAAACAAGGTCAACTCAGCATATTTTGTTCTGCTTTGCCTTCAGTGTCCTCTTTCTCTGCTTTGCCTGTGCAAGACCTGAGGTTTGTTTTGTGTAGATTTTTGTTCTGTTCTTGGTATGCCCTGTTCCTGGCAGTTAGCAGCTCTTTGTAGTCACTGGGAAGAATGGGGGCCTGGTTCGCAAAGCAGGTCAGGTGTTCGATCTGTTTTGAGGTCCGGTATTTGATTCCCACTTGAGATACCAGATTGGTCAGTTTGGAGTAAACTTGGGTGGCAAGTCCTCCAGTCACCTGCATGTCTTTCAGATGAGATGTTAAAGTGAGTGAATGTGTGAATGTGTGCTGGGAAAATCTTGCTCACACATCAAATCCCTTCCACCTTTCAAAGAAGAATAAGCCGTCATTTGCAAGTGGGATGTGAGACACAAAAATAGAACACATGTATACCCGTGTCATGTTTAGGTATCATTCCTGAAGACAGAATGTGGCTGCCTTAATGGTTGGACTGAAAAAGAAAAACAATCATGTAATTAAAATATTTGTTGTAAACCTTCAAGTTCTAGCCAATAAACAAAGAGAGAGAGAGACAGAGAGGTGGTGGGTGGTGGTGGTGGTGGGGGGGGGGGGGGTATGGACAGAGAGAGAGAAATAGAGGGGGACAGGGTAAACAGAAAAAACAGAAACTGAGAGAGAGAGAGAGAGAGAGAGAGAGAGAGAGAGAGAGAGAGAGAGAGAGAAAGAGAGAGAGAGAGAAAGTGTAGAAAGAAACACTTTCGTATTCAAAATATGACTTTCCAGTGGAATGTCTCTTCATACATGCATGCACTTTGCCTTTCCCCATGGATGACATTCAGGCCGCCTAATCCCAACATCTATGTTATGATCGTAAACTGGGAATGTGTCACCTCATCAGCAAGTCACATGTATGTACCCATAGATAATACAAAAAACAAACCACAGTGGCTTGATGAGGCGAGGATGTACACAAGACGATTTCATCTGGCCCCGAACAATGCAGACTGACTGCTGTTGGATGTCTGGAACTGTTGTTCAAATCCATCAAAAAGTTTATGAACTGACGAGAAAGGATGATGACCCACACTTGAGCTTTCAAAATGACTCACTTCTTCATCATGCAACTTGCAATTCATGTCACTTGAAACATAGGCAACAACTATGATATACATAAATATTCAGATATCCCATAACATAATCGTACTGACTGACTGGAATAAACTGATTTTCATAAAAATACAAAATGTCAAACAGTACAGATAATAAAAACCACTATGAATGAACTGGGTTTTCACACACACACACACACACACATCATAATACAGTACATACAATGTATGCACAGTGTGAGTGAAGCATACTTCAAAACACACACACACACACACAAAGCGTTTCTATATTTCCAGTAAAAAAAAAAAAGGAACACTGCGATGTTTGGATCAAATCCACAGACAGCGGCATCACTTCTACATTGAGCTCATTTTCATTACTTAAAGAGTTCACTTGATGTACATGCTCACAACCTAACCAGTCTCAAAATGAGCATCCACCCTTAAAACCCCTTTCTGTTCCTTTCTTTGTCACGATGTACATTCTATGAAAAAGCTGCAGACACTGACAACATCTGCAAAATGCACACTGATAGCTGTTGCCAGTTTTGAAGCCTTTTACCCCAAAAGGCAAACAATGCGTACTACCCCTCTGCTTTGGGCATTGGTGAAGAAAGTCTCGAACCTCTGCTCAAGCGTTGTTCGGGTGACAAAACTGATAAACTCAAACTGGTTTAGCTGCCGAACTGTGCATGTAACAGTTAGCCAGTATGACCAAGTTCCAAGCAGATGGTCTGACTGTTACAGGCATAGCTGCCAGCCTTCTGGAGTCAAAATTCAGGAACCAGTAATGAAAGCTAGGTAGGCCGAGGAGCAGGCAGTTCAACTTTTGAATGAAAGCATTTCTAACCTCCTTATGTTTCAGTAGATATATGAAAGATTTAAAGAGAAAATGCATTTTCTTGCACGTATCACCAACATTACCAACATTCTTATATCATTTGAGCTTTCTTCTGCAATACTTTATCATTGCTATAAAAAAAAATACCCCCTCAAGCCCACATCTTTAAACAAAATTTAAAAATTCTGGATTAAAAATTTTCCCCTTTTTCTTTTACTATATTCAGGATTTGGGGAATAATTCCAAAATTCAGGGAAAAAAAAGTGGCATGATTGGTAGCTTGGTACATGTGAAAGTTATGAAGACTTTGGACCTAAACTGTGACTACAGCTTTCATTCATTCTTGGAGATATGTACAAAATAAGATAAAGTCAGATTTTGTTAAGCATCTGAAGTCCAAAAGTGCCTTACATTACAGGGGATTTTATCAAGTTGCAAAGCAATTCTCTTATGATAAATGTGTGAACTTTTTCTCATATTGGTACAATGCTTTTCAAGATAAAAGAGTTGAACTGAAGTACCCTGTCTGTTCATGTAAAAAACAGAATAATGTCAAATGGCAAAAAAACGTATCATTTTTTTTTTACAAAATTTCAATATGACATTCACGGTAATTGGGCAATGAGCATACAAATTTGTTCACCTGTCAATTTAAATAATTTATGATATATTAAAGTTTAGGTGAAATATCCTTTCTATTGAAAATAGATGAGCCCCAAACCGCCCAAGTGGTATGAGAAACCAAGGTTGTGACTCAGAAGGGATGAAGGGGGTTAACCCTGGCATACCATTTTTTTTTTTTTCCTTCTTTCCTGTCTGCGTATATTCCTGTACACATGAATTTCTACTAGATTCAAATGATGACTGACGATGATTCTTTTAATGCCACCAATTAACACCATTGCACAGAGAATATTGCTTTTTTTTCATTCCTTTCACAGAAAAAAAAATAGCCAACACCATTCAAGTTGCAGAGAACATCGACTTGAAACTGACCTTGCTCATGTAACAGTTCTACAGTTTTGATCAGTCTCTAATTACTCCAAGATATAAATTTTTTGTATTTTCTGGGAAAAAAAAGGCATTAGCAGTGTTAGACAGCAGAAACTGTTTTTTTCTGGAAACCATTGTTATAACACACTATTCCCCTGCTCTTTATTCTGTAGAATTTCATCACTTTCAACATCAGATTAGCACCTTAAGTAAAGGTTACAATTATCTAAGTGATTTTGTGTATGATAAACATGAGTTAAGCATCAAACTAGCCTCTTATATCAACAATTTATCCCATATGTCATGCAATGTGTAATAAAGGTCAAGTTAAACGTAAATTTATGAATTAATGATAGTGGTATTATCCCCTTACTGATTAAATGTTAATAAAAACAGGGTGTTATATCCTTCATTTTAAACATCAACTTAAAAGACTGAGTTATAATATCCTAAGGTCATCCTCATTCACCGTATCATTAATATGAAGAATGATTCCAACATTTTATTCATCAACATAGAAATTGAAGTTGGAGTGACAACCCCTGGGTGATAACAAACATGGAGTTTCACTGCATCAGGCAAAGGCCTGTGCTAGTTCTGGAGAACACTCTGACACACTGTAGGTCGTTCTTTCAATTTCTTCTCTCTCTCTGTTCTTGTTTATGCAGTAAACAAATGTGTGAACACACAGAAAATAGGATTCATGCACTTTGCATTGAACTCAGAGTCTGTATTCATTAAATTAAGGTGTTTTCATTTCCTTTTTTGTTTTTGTTTTGTTTACAGCCCTGTAGACTATATTTCTGTTGCGTGCGTGCGTGCGTGTGTGTGTGTGTGTGCGTGCGTGTGTGTGTGTGTGTGTGTGTGTGTGTGTGTGTGTGTGTGTGTGTGTGTGTGTGTGTGTGTGTGTGTGTGTGTGTGTGTGTGTGTGTGAGTGGGTGGGTGGGTGCATGCATATGTGCGTGTGGCTCTTCACCTATTTCGTAAACCTAGGGTATCACATATCTACAGTGTATCCAAGAGGTAATGAAGTTTAGTGTCGAACAGCCTATCTGTTTCAAATCAAAACTAAAAACTTTTCTTGTCCCATCTGATAGATGTGCGGCTTTCAGGAGCATCCTCTGTCTTTGGGTGTCATGTAATAGTACTCTTTTTGTTTGATAGGTGGTAATGGGTGGAGAGGGAGTGGAAGAGGCTGAAGCTGGGTATGGATGTGGTGTTAGCTTATGACTGCAAGAGTGAGTTTTTTGTGCAGTGCCTGTTGTTCTAATTCATTTGGCTTGTAATTTGATGTGTGCTTTTGTTTATTGTAAATGCTTAGGACATTCAATTGATCAGGTGTATAAAATCAATATTCTTAATAATAATGATGATAATAATAATACTAAAAAAAAAAAAAAAAAACAAAAAAAAAAACCCCTGTCCTTTGCACAAGTATGCCTAACAGCACCCATCATCTAAGTAATATATATATACACCAGAAATATCAGCGGGTTAATTCAAATGCAAAACATAACAAACATAAAAAAAACAGTATTGGCAAACAGCCACTTTTGACATATGACGTTGCTTCTCCCCACAACAAATCACAATATCACCCAATGATCCTCACGACCATTCAGAATTGCACAACACTGTTCATCCTTCACATTGGTCACAACCCTTGATAGTGCGACCCCCCTCCGGCTGCCCCCCTCGCAGGTGATGAGGAGGTGGAAGCACTTGACGCCTGTCTCGCCTGATGCTGCTGCTTCTGCTGTCGTTTCTTCTTGGCTTTTTTGTCAGCCATCTCCGGTTGGTCCCTGAACAGTATAAAATTCATGCGTCTTATTTTTACTGGTGTAAGTCTCACCAGGATGGGGGTGACCAGCCCAGTATGTCATTTCCATGTCTGTCTGTCCACATTGAAAATACAGCAGACTGGGTGGTGAGTACATTATTATCATATCATTATATTATATTATTATCATCATTATTATATCATGTTACTATCATCATTACTATAATATTATCATCATTATTATAATATTATTATCATCAATATTCTTTTTCATCTGTGTCCACAAGTTTGACCAATAAAATCTGATATTTCTCTCTCTCTCTCTCTCTTCTCTCTCCCCCACACACACACACACGCACGCACGCATGCACGCATGCACGCACGCATGCACACACACACACACACACACACACACACACACACACACACTTGACAACATTTATTCAAATAATAATTCCTTTTAATTTAACCTCTGTTTGTTCATGTATGTTGGATTTACTAAATATAAAATGATAATAAATGATGCCAAGGATATATAGAAAAGCATAAGCACTGGCTTGACAAAATATATCTTGTCTTGTGCATCAAACATTTATTTGTTTACCAAACGTCTACTGGTTTATCAAAACTGCTGCCTGCCTTCATCTGAACTCTTATCTTTGCCTTCCCCTCTGACTTCCTGTATTCTAGTCTGCTGTGTGTTTTTTACGTATACACATGCATTTGGGATGTTGCATGCATTCTCCTGTATGCATGAAAAACAGTACACATGCGCATGCCTTACTATATCCCTGTCTTTGTTATTGCAATTTAGAAGCAATTTCACATTGAACCAGTGATATACTAATAGACAATTACAGTACTTTTTCCTTTCATCATCAGTGGTACAAGTGGAATGTTGACTCAAGTAATGTACATCTGGTACTGGGAAGCAAAAATCATGACACATTTGCTGTGATATGGATTGTTTGGTACTCTTTCTGTGCCAGTTTGTTTACTGATGTTCCTGCCCCCTGGCTGGATTTTCCCACTTTGCTTGGCTTTTACATTTATTGTAAACCACTGCAATTTTACTAAAGCAGACAAAACAAGCTAGAGCCAGCTTACCCAAAGAAAGGCAGGAGCGATACCAGCCTAGCTTTACAGGTGTCAGCACACAGCTCAGGTTCTTCTCCTGCAGCAGGTTGATAACGTTACGCAGGTACTTTTGGAAGGCGTGGCGCCGACCTTCTACCACCTTGGCATCCTTGACACAAATCAAATGACAATGACGGCACTGAGCAACAAAGGGAATGACACTGACAGCAATCAGAAAAGGGAATGACACTGATGGCACTACACAACAAATGAAATGAAATTGACAGTATTGAACAACAACAACAACAACAGCAGCACCAAAGACACTAATAGCACTCAACAACAAATAAAGTTACAATGGCAACATTCAGCACCAAAAACAATAAAATGCAAGTTTCAGCTCGACAAACAACAACAAACAAGATGACAGTAAACATATTACATGAAAAACAAATAAATGATATTTCAAAAAAAAATGACATTGGTTGCACCCAACAACAAACACAAAAGGAAAGACACTGACAACACTCAACAACAAATAGAATGACAGTGACAGCACTCCATTGCTTATGACAACATGCCTTTTGTGTCTCACATAAGACTTGTAGTAGATCAACTTTTATCTGCTTTACTGTGAAAAATCCTGTTTGTTTTGATTGACTGAATGGGAAGTCAGCTGATCAGAGAAAGGTTGTTGTCATCATCCTCTGCAAAGGGCAGATCTACTTCAGTCATCCAATTAACTCTGAAGAATCAACGGACCAGCTGATATCCAGGAGGTGACATATTCCTGATTAGTTGTGTGACTACAAGCACACAATCATTCAACATTCAGCAGTGGTGATGTATCCAAAAAAAACAGCTCAGAAGTATGTCAAGGCTTGCTTACTATTGTTCTCAGTCATACCAGAAAAGTTTGATTGTCATCAAAGATCAATGTTCAATGTCAAAGATATATTCAAAATATTTTAAAGACAGAGCATACAATGTAAGACAGAAATCCCTCCACATACAAACATATACATGCTTCTCATTCTACACACACACACACACACACACACACATGTTCAATGTCACAGACACATTCAACATACACACAGACACACACACACACACACACATCCCACACATACAAACACACACACTGAACACACACACACACACACACACACACACACACACACACACACACACATACACACACACACACACACACACACACACACACACACACACACACACACACACACACACTGTGTACCTACCTTGCTCCCCATGGATTTCTTGGGTGGGAACTCAAACTTGCCAACGATGGGATACACCTTTTTGAGACGAGTATGCATGTCAAGGAACTGGCTGTAGCGACGAAACACATTCCCTCCTCATCCTTAATGCGCACATACACCTGATACACATGGTACTGGTCTGATGACGTGCCCCGCAGGAAGGCTGAAGGTATCCAGATGTTGATCAGTGTTCGACTCTGGATACTAAGGCTGTGACATACCAAGTAATTTATGCACTTGGTGAGGAAAAGAGAACTATCGCTGTGCACATTCTGCTTTTATACATTTATAAAGTCAGAAATCACTGATTTACAATTTCATGTATGTATTTAATGATTGTGACTGTTGAATTTTACTTTACACAAGAGTTTATCTGTCTTTGAAACAGTATTCTGTATTCTGAACTAAAATTACATGGGAATCCTGTATTGTGAACCTAAACCTGATGTAAATGTTACTGTCTTTGAGTTAATACAGTATTCTGAACTAATATTCACAATTTCCTTGTCTTTTGAGATAACAAAGTATTCTGTATCAGGATTTTGTCTCATGCATGAATTTCCCTACCACTGGAATTTACGTTCTCTGGATATACACCAAACAAAAAGTTTCCTATATATGAAATAAAGTATTAATTCATTCTAAGCCTACTCGACAGTTTCACTGTCTTTGCAATAATAAAGTATTCTGTAAACTGAACTTTGCACCACACACATTTTCCTGTCCCTGAAATAACCAAGTAATCTATAACCTCAAATTTAAATAATGAATTTCTCTCTTTTTTTGACATAACAGTATATACATTAGACTGAAATAGCACCAAATACTAATGTCCACGTCTTTAAGTTAAGAAAATATTCTTTATCCTGAGCTTATGACACACAGATAAAAAATATTCTAAATTTTTCACCACAAATGAATTTCCCTGTTTCAATGATAATACAGCATTCTGTCAGTTTTGTAGAACAGAAAATATCACTGAAAATGTTACAATTGATTTTAAGGCTTTGACCATTCAGTGACGTCTTCAGACAGGGGATGGCTGGACTGTCTATGAACAGTTAATTGTTCTATCAAGTTTGGTTAAGCTATGACTTGTAACAGTCAAGAAAATGGAAACACTGAACTTAGCATGGGACACGCATATGAACATGAAACACAACAAAAAAAAAAACCCTTTGTTAACACATACGATCAACAAAAAGAGAACCAACTATTTCCTGACCCTAAACGAAGTCTAAAACAAGCAAACAAATATCCTCAGCTGTATCATACAGGCTGCCAGTTTATTACTGGTTAATTTTAGTTCAGAGGATTTACATCAGAACATATTTCGTTGGTCCTTAAAATGTCACCTTTCCATAATGGCTGTAGCACTCTCTCCTCCATCTGTTGGTCATTGTATGGAAGCTGTAAACAAAACAAAGCTTTGCTTTCAAACTTTTACTCTCCTATCTGTATGTATGTGTGTGCATGGGTCAGAGAGAGAGAGAGAGAGAGAGAGAGAGAGAGAGAGAGAGAGAGAGAGAGGGAGGGAGGGAGGGAGGTGTGTGTGTACTGGCAGTATACTGAAGCAGAATTTTCCATGAAAAAGATGCTTGGGTCCAGGCCCCCCATTGGTTCATAGCGGGGTCAAAGTTCAGTGCTCCTTGTGCCAGCCTGAGGGCAGAGAAGTTGAAGGTTTTAGAGTAATTTCACACATTGTGTATCCACCTTTCTTGCAATATCGCAAGCAAAGTTTTTTTTGTGTCTTTTTGAAAATGTTTATTACATTTAATCTGGACACAAAAAGGGGCCTCTACTTTATGACTTTGCCCACACTTTAATTGTGATTCTGTTAACGAAGTGAACAGGAAAAAAAAATAGAGAAAGTCAGTTCTACTGTCTTTAAACGACAGAGAACATTGAATCTCTAATAATAACTGTCAGATTGTCACCAAGGGGAACACACAGAGATAATCTAGGCAATTTCAACGTAACAGAGTTTGCATAGACCTTGCCTGGTATCTTCAGGTTTTTCAAAACACTTTGAATATTTCCATCTTCATGTTCATGTTCTAGCCATTCATATTGCCAGTCAGTTTTTTTTTTGTGTGCTTTTTCATTAGTTAATTTGTTCTTTCAAATTACAACTCCAATATCACCAACAGCAGAATTCCACTGAACAAACTGCTCTAAGACATCTTTCAGTTCTCATAAATAACAGAGGCCCTGTACGCAGAGAGAAACCATTTCCTGCATAATCTGAGTTATCAAGCTTGGAATGTGCTGGCCTATATCCTGTCACTCTGTGAAATATAGGTTCCGCAGATTGTGGACCTCTGTGCATGTGTGTGTGTGTGTGTGTGTGTGTGTGTGTGTGTGTGTGTGTGTGTGTGTGTGTGTGTGTGTGTGTCTTTACTTCACTTTTCACAGATTTTTGCAGTGCATGTCATATATATATATATATCAGTGCCAGAGAGAGAGAGAGAGAGAGAGAGAGAGAGAGAGAGAGAGAGAGAGAAGAGAGAGAGAGAGAGAGAGAGAGAGAGAGAGAGAGAGAGAGAGAGAGAGAGAGAGAGAGAGAGAGAGAGAGAGAGAGAGAGAGAGAGAGAGAGAAAGAAGAAAGAGAGAGTGTGTGTATGTATTACAGCAGGGGGATACCAAGTCTGAAGAACGTGAATGAAGCCCAACTAAAAACAGATAGAAACAATGGTGACTAACAGGTCAATGAAGGGAGATAACAAAGGTGACTAACAGGTCAATGAAGGGAGATAACAAAGGTGACTTACAGTTCATTGTATGGGCATAAGAATGGAGACTTACAGGTGCAAGAAAAGGTGACAACAATGGTGATTTTTACACTGCAACTGACAGATCCATGTAGAGACTTAACAACAGAGACCTGCAGTTCCATGTAGAGACTTAACAACAGAGACCTGCAGATCCATGTAGAGACTTAACAACAGAGACCTGCAGATCCATATAGAGACTTAACAATAGAGACCTGCAGATCCATGTAGAGACAATAGAACAGATCCATGTAGACCTAACAATAGTGACCTGCAGATCCATGTAGAGACTTAACAGAGACCTGAAGATCCGTGTACAGACTTAACAATAGAGACCTGCAGATCCATGTAGAGACTTAACAATAGTGACCTGCAGATCCGTGTAGAGACTTAACAATAGAGGCCTGCAGATCCATGTAGAGACTTAACAATAGAGGCCTGCAGATCCATGTAGAGACTTAACAATAGAGGCCTGCAGATCCATGTAGAGACTTAACAATAGAGGCCTGCAGATCCATGTAGAGACTTAACAATAGAGGTCAGCAGATCCATGTACAGACTTAACAATAGAGGCCTGCAGATCCATGTAGAGACTTAAACAATAGTAACTTACAGATCTGTGTAGAGACTTAACAATAGTGACCTGCAGATCCTTGTATAGACTAAACAACAGTGATGTACAGATTCATTTAGGAAGATAATTAATGGAGACTTACAGATCCAAAATAGTGACATAACAATGAAGAATTATGGGATGTCTTAAGATGATAGCGTTGATTTACTGATCCACACATGAAGGTCATAATGGACACTTACAGGACCATCATGATAAGATAATAGCAAAAAAAAACCCCAAAAACATTTGCAGGTCCATAGAGGGAGATAAAAACATGAGACTGACATTGTCCACATAGAGAGATAATAGCAGACTTGCAGATCCTCATAGGGAGAGATAAATATGGAGACTTATGGATTCAGACAGGGAGATGATAATGGACATTTACAGGTCCTTATGGGAAGATAAAAACAGGGAACTGCAGGTCCTCATAGGGAGATAACAATGGTGACTTACAGGTCCTTATGGGAAGATAAAAACAGGGAATTGCAGGTCCTCATAGGGAGATAACAATGGTGACTTACAGGTCCTTAGGGGAAGACAACAAAGGTGACTAATGTGTCTTCATAGGGAGACAATAATGGTGACTTGCATGGGGAGATAACAATGGTGACTTATGGGTCCTTATGGGGAGATAACAAACGGTGACTTACAGGTCCTTATGGGGAGATAACAATGGTGAATTACGGGTCCTCATAGGGAGATAGTAATGGTGACTCACAGGTCCACGTAGAGAGACTAGCTCCTGCCGAAGTTGTCTGAGCACTGCATCCTTGGCATTGAGCTGTCTGTGCAACAGTTCGTTGAACTCCATCAGCTCCCCGTGCATCTCAGCAACCTGTCCACAAAGGCAGGAAGGAAGGAAGGGATAAATGAATGAAAAAGTCAATGAATAAATGAAGGAATGTGTGAATGTGTTTGCAGCCATGTGGTGCCTTTAAATTCTGGCTGAATTATGTACGTTACATGGATTTCCTTAGTTATGTACTTAGTTCTTCTTTTTCTGAATAAATCTTATCATAACCATATAAAAGTAACTATGAAAAATAAAAGTGTTGTGACATTCGTTCATTCCCCAGTGCAATAATTAATCATTCTTTTGGCAACCTGAACATCAACACAATATAAGAACTTATCATCAGTAAAAATAAACGAAAATGCACGCGTGCACACACACCCCCCCCCCTCTACACACGCACAGAGGTGCACACACTCATACACATGTGTACCTGCACACACTGCATACACTGGCACGCGTGTGGACCTGCCCAAGCATATCACACACACACACACACACACACACACACACACACACACACACACACACACAGAGGCACACACACTCATACACATGTGTACCTGCACACACTGCATACACTGCTGGCACACGTGCAAACCTGCCCAAGCATCACACACACACACACACACACACACACACACACACACACACACACATACACAGACACAGAAAGGCGCACACACTCATACACATGTGTACCTGCACACACTGCATACACTGGCATACATGCAAACCTGCACAAGCATGATACACACACACACACACACACACACACACACACACACACACACACACACACATGTGCACTCAGTCAAAAGTCAACACAACAGTCACAAAACACCTGTTCAGTTCATATCTTACAGTTTATTGTCTTGAGTCAGTGCAACAGTCACAACACACCTGGATCAGTGCATACCTTGTAGCCCACTGTGTCTATCAATGCCTTGGTTGCAACTCTTACTCACTTGGATCAGTGCATACCTGGTAGCCCATTGTGTCTAGTCAATGCCATGGTCACAACTCACCTAGATCAGTGCATACCTGCTAGGCTTTTGTCTCTAGTCAATGCCACAATCACAGCATATCTGGGCATACCTGGTAGCCTTTTGTCTCCAGTTAATAACAAAATCATAACTCACCCAAGACCACTTCATACCTGGCAGCCGGTAGTCTCATGTGAATGCTGCATTCACAACTCGCTTCATACCTGACAGCTTGTCTTAAGTCATAGAGACAGTCACAACCCACCTGGATCAATTTGTATTCACACCCTATGGGCTGTTGCCTCCAGTAAAAGCAACAGTTACAACTCAGCTGGATCAGTTCATACCTGATCACCTGTAGTCTCCAGTCAATACAAAAGTGACAACTCACCTGGAGCATTTTGTTTTCATACCTGACAGCATACTGTCTTGAGTCAATGCCACGGTCACAAATCTACTGATCTGCTGCTGTGTCCTTATTCACCAGCCATTATGCCTGTACTCCATGTCACGGTGATGAGTCAACTGGATCAGTTTGTTTGTGTACTCTGCAGCCTCATGTACAATGCTACACTGAGAACTCATCTGGATCAGTTTTTTGTTTGTACTCTGCAGCCTCATGTACAATGCTGCACTGAGAACTCACCTGGATCAGTTTGTTTGCATACTCTGCAACCTGTTGTACAATGCTGCACTGAGAACTCACCTGGATCAGTTTGTTTGCATACTCTGCAACCTCATGTACAATGCTGCACTGAGAACTCACTGGATCAGTTTGTGTACTCTGCAGCCTCATGTACAATGCTGCACTGAGAACTCACCTGGATCAGCTTCTGTTCGTACTCAGCAGCCTCATGGCTGTAGTCAATGGACGGCTTGGGGGGAGGTATACTGGGCTGAGTGTCATCCAGCTTGATCCCTAAGATCTCTGTAATGCACAGGACATTGGGCTCAATTCATGACAACAGCTGAGATACTTACAACGACCTCTGATAATCATATATTCAGATGGACCTCTGATAACTATTTATTCACACAAACGACCTCTGATAATCATATATCAGATGGACCATAACTATTTATTCAGATAATCATATATTCAGATGGACCTCTCATAACTATTTATTCAAACAAACAAACGACCACTGATAGTCATATATTCAGATGGACCTCTGATAACTATTTATTCAAACAAACGACCTCTGATAATCATATATTCAGATGGACCTCTGATAACTATTTATTCAGACAAAACGACCTCTGATAATCATATATTCAGATAGACCTCTCATAACTATTTATTCAAACAAACGACCTCTGATAATCATATATTCAGACGGACCTCTGATAACTATTTATTCAGACCACAAGTTAATTACAATTAATGAAAACATTGATTTCTCTTTTTCAAAATGCAAGGATTAATGATTCTCAAATCAAAACTGGACACAAAGTTATCAATTCCTTAATTTTGGTCCATAAAGCAATATGACGACTGAGCTTTGCATTCAAAGTGGGGTGACTGCAAGAGGAAAATGAAACAAGAGGAGATACAGAATAATACTGGGGTGCCAAATACAGGAACAAACAAATTACAAAACAGACACAATGCGTTTAAACCTACTGGGTCTTCTTTAGGTAGGGAAAATAACATTCAAATCAATGAAAACAAAAGGATGAACCGAGAGTCATTTATCTCTTCAATCTGGGTGTGAAATGCGTTGCGTTTCTTTTGTAATTCATTTGTTCTTTCCTTTGAACCCCCAATTCTATTTTTGCCCTCGACTGAATATTGTGCGTGTGGTTTTCATTTCAATGAAATGGAGTTCAGGACAGATGTTCAAGAACTGCTGAAAATGTCAGTCATCAATATCACTTAACCTTCCTGCATTAACATTAGCTACATTGACACTCTTCCTGTTATGGCTCTTTCCACACATGTTGTAACACAAATAAAACACAGAGGGAGCCATCTAGTAATGGTAGTAGCATCAGCACAATACTGGTGATACCAGACTTTTGTGGGAAATTTTTCACAGAAAGTATGGCATGGCTGATTTGGCATGTGGTAGAAAATCCCACTGTACTTGTGATGAAGCAGTGGCTGACTGGCTGGCTTGGCTGTATGGAGGCAATGCTATGGTGTCTGGCTGTAGCCAGAGAGAATGAAAGTCAAACGCATGTGCACACTCAACACACACACACATGCATGCACGTATGCATGCGCGCATGCACGCACACACACACACACACACACACACACACACACACACACACACACACACACACACACACACACACACACGCACACATAATAACAACAACACACACACAACCCACACTCACTCTCATACACACACACTCACACACACACAGACACACATATCACAACAACAACAACAACACATAAACCCAAGATTCAAGATTCAAGATTTAATTATCCTGTCACCCCTTTGGGGGTATGGAGGACATAAAACAAAAGAAAAGACAATGTAATCCACTTCAACATGACACAAGATGACTAAGCAAAATGCAGGAAGCGTTTTTATGTGCATTAAAGGTGTAATGGCATAATCACTAAAAAAAAAAAAAAAAAAAAAAAAAAAAAAAATAGAGCAGGCTGGTCATCATAAACTTACACCATTTTGCTGAATTTTAAATATTTACTCAACTTTAACAGAACATTCTTGCCAGCCGAGAATAGTCTGCACAGGTTGTAAACAGATTTCACACTCATATACTTTCTGGGAATAAAACGTACTCGTAACTCTTCATACTTTGGGCATTCCATAATGAAATGAAATTCGTCTCCAACATCTTGTTTACAATCTTTACAAAAGCGTTCCTCGCGGGCAAGACCAAGTCTTCTTCCTACTTCAATCATGAGTTTGTGATTACTACATCGGAATTTAATTAAGGGAAATATATATAGATCAGGTAATTGTTCAATGTAATTTTCACGTTTGAAATCTGTTTTATAATTTCTATAGAATAGACATTTATTACTTGAATGTAACACCCTATTCCACCACGAACGTACATAGTTATCTTTCAAAGATAAAGAAATGTTTCTACATAACGATCTTTCGTTAGAAAACTGCTGTGTTTCCCAAATACAATCATAGCCTGTTTCTACAAAAATGCTTTGTATATACTTTATCCACCCAGACATATAAATACCATTTTTATACAAGTCATATAAAACACGATACATTTTACTCGAATATTTATCCGTTCGAGTTGCTAGTGAGATCCAGAATTGGATCGTTCGGGTTTTAATTTGCACAGACAACGGATAAAATCCCAAGTTCCCCATATAATAACTCGGTCATGGTACTGCCATTAAGTTGGAGTAAATGCTTTAAGAACTTAAGTTGCAAGCTTTCTATGATTTTGATATCTTCATAACCCCATATTTTTCACAGCCATATAATAGCACAGGTACAACCATCTTTTCAAATAGATCTAAAACAATATTCACGGGTAATTTTTTTATTTCGAGCGACTTGGAGTAATGAAACATGGCACTTTGTGCTTGATCATGCCTATTTTTTTACATTTATGAAATTTACCAGATCTACTAAAACAGATTCCCAAATATTTGAAACTATCTACTATTTCAGTGACTTCGTTACCAAATTTAAACACATGTTTATTATTCTTACGTCCATTGAATATCACACAACTTTAGTTTTCTGTACATTAACAGTTTAGTTTCCATCCAGTACAATACTCTTTAAACGCAGTAAGAGCTTTTTGCAAGGCATTACATGAGGTAGCAAGCAAAACAGTGTCATCAGCATACAAAAGCAAAAATAAGCAAAGATAACTGCTTAAGTCTGCATCAGGAAGATCTAAATCAATATTTAACGAAGTACAATTGTGATCAGAAAAATATTGTTCGAGGTCATTCAAAAACAAAGAAAAAAGAACCGGAGACAAATTTTCTCATTTGCCGCACACCTCTATAACTACTAAAATAATCAGATTTGTTACCGCTTATGAAAACACATGATTTAATTTGATGATACATGTTTACAACCACCTGGAGAATCTTACCATTCACTCCTTGCTTTACAAGTTTTTGCCATAGTCCTAATCTCCACACAGAATCAAAAGCCTTCCTAAAGTCAATAAAAGCACACAAAACAATTGCTTTTTCTTAGCAGCGCAAATATCTACAAGGCTTTTCAAAACAAATAAATGATCCAATGTGGAATGACCAGGACGAAAACCAGCCTGACTTTCAGATAGCAGCTTATTACTTTCAAGAAAATCAGTTAATCGATTATTCAAAATCGTTGTAAACAATTTACCTACGCAGCTAAGCAGTGTTATTCCACGATAATTGTCACAGTCGTCTTTATTGCCTTTCCCTTTGTAGATTGGTAGAACAAGTCCCACTACCCATTCTTCAGGAATCACACCTGAGTTAAGAACTTTATTGAAAAGTTTACGATAAATTGTTGTCATTAATGGCACGCTGTTCTTAATATATTCGTTTATAATCCTGTCATCACCTGGAGCTTTCCCATTTTTCAATTTCTGCACTGCTGATTCTACATCTACATCCTCGATCCACCACACACACACACACACACACACACACACACACACACACACACACACACACACACACACACACACACACACACACACAACACACACACACAACAACAACAACACACACACACACACACACACACACACACACACACACACACACACACAGACCAGATTAAATGAAAAGAACATAAAAAAAACAAAGAAAACATACCATCTTTATTGGATGCCCCTTCTGTTCGCAATAGCTGCACAGCGTTCACATATTTCTTCAACTGATGTTTCAGCAACTCGTTCTCACTGAAACATTATGTGCACACCATTGAAAGACACCATCTCTACACTAAAGGCTGCAAGCAAAAACAATGAGATACATATTTCATTATATACAATCAGCAATGCATCATGCTTTGTGTACTAATTCCCCCCCAGCATTAGACAATAAAGAAGACAATTAGATAACATTTGAAAATAGACTCTCTCTCTCTCTCTCTTACACACACACACACACACACACACACACACACACACACACACACACACACACACACACACACACATATACGCACACACACATGCACAGACATACAAAGAATCACTCACAAACAAAATTACGTACACTAGCAGACCAGACCAAAAAAAAAAACCACCAACAAAAAACAAAACAAAGCATAGATAGATTATAAATGTAAGAAATGTTCTTCATCTTACATCCTTGTTCAAAATTTGTACAGATGCAAATACTTGTAAAAAAAAACAAACAAAGCATAGATAGATTATAAATGTAAGAAATGTTCTCCATCTTACATCCTTGTTCAAAATTTGTACAGATGCAAATACTTGACTACAATGACACTTTTGTTAACAAACCCTCTGAACAAACATCAGAAAGAAAAACAAGTCTCAAATTCTGTGGCCCTTCACCTCCTGCTCCTATGGTGACCTCAGCTCTGATTTTCTTTCTTGTCCATTTTGAGGCTGCTGGTGGGGGCCTGAATAGCTCAGTTGGCAGAGCGCCAGACTCGTGATCCTGGGGTTGCGGGTTTGAATTTCAGTACAGGGGGATTGTTCCCTCGGAGTTAACATTGGTTCTGTCTCCATACAGTCCTTCGAATGAGACTATAAACCGAGGTTCCGTGTGTGAACGCATGCACAACATTTTGCTCACACATAAAGTCCCATCACCAACTTTCGGAAGAGAAGGCCAGTTTGGCCATTGGTGTGAATGACACGTTACACATAGCATGCACCTTCCCGGAAGATGGAGTATGGCTGCCTTAATGGTGGGATAAAAAACGGTCATACACACAAAACTCCACTGCCTGTCTATATGTTCGCAGGTGTATCAGCCTGCATACGCAGAAAGAAAGGAAAAAAAAGAGAGGCTGCTGGTATTGGTGAATTCATGGGA
>JADBJO010000593.1:356674-369174 GCA_016801955.1 Conus betulinus
ATTATTTGTAACTGACCTTCTGCCATTGTTGACAGAATGTGAGCACACTGTCATGTACAGTAAACAAAATTCGTATCACCATACATAACATGTGTCCATCAATACATGGAACGCTGAATTCTTCTTATATTGTTATTATGTCAAGGAGCTGTATGAAGGCTTTTGCAGCTAAAAATAACCAAATGCCAGTGACTGAATGTTCCCTTCATAGTACTGAACATGCTTCTTTCTTCTGATCAAAAATATTTTGTCCAAAGCGCAAGAGGGGATCAAAGCTTCCTGACCACAGATCCTTCTCACATCTTCTGTCAGCAGAAGATACCCAGGATGCATTGTGTACCTGAGTGAAAGGCGTCGGCAGTGAAGGACGAGGCATGGGAGTTGGGTTCTGCATCAGGATGGAATCCTGTGTCTATGACAGGGGTCAGGATACAGTTCCTGAAACCAGTCAGAAATACCTGAGATGGTTATCATCAGATCTTCAGCAGCTGGCTTCAACCACTTCATACAATTATTTCTTCTAATCCTGTGACCTATCTGATACAGCCCTGTGAGATTACTGACATAAGGCACATTCAGTCATGTTAGTAGATAAATGCAACGCATAAACAAATGGAGTTCAGACATACTTGCACATCAGTTTCTTTCTTTCAAACACTGGCATTCTGTTTGAAGTATTCAGTTGGCTATATTCACACACACGCACTCCCACATACACATGGTCACACACAGAACAACGCTACGATCAGAGCATACACAATTGTCACTTATACACTCTTGGAATGTGTAGATACTTATATCTGAGGGAGTATTTTACAAATTAGAAACTAGATTATCTGTGCTCTGGGTCCATCAAAAAATGGGTCAACATAAAAAGAATGCTTTATCATGCCTTGACAGTGAGCGTAGGCATCATGCTTTTACAAGGTGTTACCCGTTCAACGTGAACAGGACCACTACAAGACAGTCACACATCCATGGAGCTTAGATGCGGCAAGATTAGATCAAAGGAGACACCGCATTCAGCTAAACAGGAGTCAGCAAGGCAAGATGACAAAATGCTCTCTGTCTACACACCCAATGTCGCCATCCAATGAACCCACAGATCCTGTGCTGGACTTTGCTGATTGGTTGGACCCGCCCTCCAGTGACGTCGCAGAGAAAACGGATGACATGCTGGCTACGCTGCACTGCGGCTTCAAGACGGCCCGCCCTCTGTCGCTGGAGCTGTCGGACCATGTCCTCCTCTGTCCGGGGTCTGCTTCCTGTGGGTCTCCACACGGCTCTCCTGCTGTGTTCTCTGTATGGTACAAATGTGGCACAGTGCAGGATAGGGCACAATGCAGTGTAATGCAGTGTAGCACAAGCCAAGGCAGAATGCTACAGCGCATTGCTGTGTTCTCTGTGTGGTACAAATGTGGTTCAGCGCTCAACAACACACCAAGCTGAGCCAAGGCAGAATGCTATAGCACACTCTAAATAATGATTACAGTGGTTCTGTTTTTTTGCTTCAAAAAGCACAAAATATCATACACTCTTGGCAACAGAATTTTTTTTTTTTTTTTTTTTTTTGCTGTCTCATCATCTGTGCCACTTCAGTAGTATTAACCCCATGCTGTTCATTCTGGCTCCCCACCCACAGCCACATCTAGGTTGTCCCATTGCAGCTCTGGAACCAGCAATCCACAGAGAGAGGTCATAATCAAGTTTTATGAGGCAACTCACCAAGGCAGACACTGTACTGTTGCTAAGTCGCTCTGATGGTGGTGTTCAGTTGTGTGTTGCTCCGATCCAACACATACATTTCACCACCAATTAGAGTACATCATTATATGTCTAACACAGTGCAGTAAAGCAGAGTTTGGATCAGTCCGTCAAACACAGCTGTCCTCATATCTTGAATAAAATGATTTGAACCAGCAGCTGTGCAAGATTCCCTCCTATGGGCCAGCCACCTGGTGACTCTGACTGGTGTCATAGACTACGGGATTATGTGCTTTAAGATTTCCTTTGATTGTGTTTACCATCTGTTGGCAGACACTAAATAACCCTCATCGCCTAGAATGGAAACTGTGTCATAGACTGGTGATTAGGTCACGTGTTCCAACCCCATCTGGAGCATGCCATATTTGGTTCTTTTTACCTTCGATTAGGCAAATGCCTTGACAGGCAAGCAAAGAGAGAAAAGAAACATAAAAGAAGAAACAAAGACACATATACACAGTGAACAAATGATCATCCTTTCGTGGATAGGTGAGACAGATATTCCACTCCTCACAAGCAATAAAAATAAATATAACAGATTTAAAGTATAAACATTCCTCTTTGTTTTGCATTAAGTTTTATGTCTGTAGGTGCATGCTTTGTTGAATGAGACATTTGAGAACATGAGTAGAATTTGCCCTTTCTGCTGGATGTGTGGTCAGATTGCTGACGGCTGCCACTACCTAAACAGAGACAAAAGCTTAAAAACATGCCCTTGGCCAAAGCAGACTTAGAACATGGAAGATGCTACATACTGTAGGCTTGTAGTCAGACAGGCTGTCTACATAGAGCTGGCAAACTGCCTACAGCTTGCGTAAGTTTGACATGGTTTCAGTTAATCATGCCACAATAAAATGAACAAATAAATCATTAAAAAACAAAGAAAAAAGTAGGACATGGTACAGAAAATTATGCCACAATAAAATGAACAACTAAATTATCAAACAACAAAGAAAAATTTGCAAAAGAAAAGAAAAAATAGTGAGAAGGCCCATCAGCAGTCAAAGCCTGAACATCCTCACCTGCTGTGCCTGCAGTGTCCTTATCATCACAATGATGCAAGGCAGCCACGTCTGAGCTCCTGTCATCACCGGCGTTGCTGCTGCTGACGCTTGTCACGCTGCTGTGACGCCCTGACTTCGTCTCTGAGTTGCCGTCCTCGTCAAAGCTTACCAAGTTTGGAACTTTCTTTTTCTTCCTTTTGTCTTTCTTTTTCACTGAAACGTGAAAATACATGTTACAGGTTTTCGATAGAATTTGTAGGCACACTTGTCCCTAGTTCTATTTTGGTTTGGAAAGAAAAAGAAACCATTCATCTTGAATTATTCAAGAAGCAATTACAAGTTCACATGTACATAACACACATGTAGATAGACAGAAAGATAGAACGATAGATATAGATAGAGAGATAGATAGAGAGAGAGAGAGAGAGAGAGAGAGAGAGAGAGAGAGAGAGAGAGAGAGAGAGAGAGAGAGAGAGAGAGAGAGAGAGAGAGAGAAAAAACATTTGAAATGAATCCTGTGTTTGGAAAAATGTGCATTTGATTTCCACTCCAGTTATCCAAAACATTGTATTCAAAACATCAACATTTGATGGAAGCGAAAGAGATCTTTACAGGAGAGAGAAAGCACCAAAAGCATTGCCTCTGCTGTCCATTGTAGTGTGAAAAAAACTAATTCTGCAATCCTCTCTGATTAACAAAGTGTTCCTTACCAGATTTTCTCACACAATGTCAATCTGAAATTTCTCAAAACTTCCCCCCCCCCCCCCTCTTTCTTTCTCTCTCTCTCTCTTTCTTTCTTATTTTCTCATCTTTTTTTTTCTCCCTATCTAATATTTACTGTGTTTCCTCTTTTTCTACCCTTTGTAAATGTATCATTAAAAGCAAAAGAATAACAAACAACAAAATAAACAAACAAAGAGACACATTCTATCCAAAACAACTTCCCTGCAATACATTAAACTGCCCTAACTTTCCAGGAAAACCACCCCTCTAGTCAAATGGCATTGATAGATCGCCTCAAATCATCAATTTCTCATTGTAGGTCTGAAAGAGTTGCCCACCCTTCCTTCATTGACTTGCTCAAATATGCTTTTGGTTGGTGCTTTGGGCTGATATCCACTAAGCAATAGCCATCGTACCATGTTTAAATACAAGGGAAAATATGCGAGGCTGCAATGAGTGTGTGTGTGTTTTTTTTTTAACATCTATCTTCATTACTAAACCTACAAAAACATAACAAACAACTGAACAACAACAACAACAACAAAATCACAAAAAATTCAAAAGACTCAGACAGCAACATATTGTACAGCTTTCCTGTGTTCATTTTTCAACCTAAAGGAAATGAAGAAATAAGATCATACATCATTATCAAAAGGATGCTTACTTCAAAACAGATTAAACAATGGCCACATCTTTTGTCAAAACAAAAACGTGATGACTAATGCATCAATCCTCTGACTGTCTCACACATAACTTGCTCTAAAAAGAGATAGAAAGTGCTCTGATTCTGAACACAGTGACAAAAACAAACACGCAGACAGACAGGAAAAGAGTGTGTTTCAAAGTGAGGTGACTCCAGGTGGATATTGAAACAATTTTTTGAAAATATTCTTAGTGGGTCCACCAAAAACTAGGACAAAGAAGTTACAAGACAAAACATTATGCTTTTCAACCTGTAAGGTATTTTTCAGGCAAGATCAACAACATTCAGGACAATGAAAACGAAGAACCAGCAATCACTTATCTCCCCTTCATTTTCATGGTCCTGAATGTTGCTTATCTTGCCTGAAGAAGGCCTAATAGGTTGAAACGCATTGTGTTTTGTCTTGTAACTTGTTTGTCCTTGTTTTTGTGTGGACTCACAAAGAATTATGCTTGAGACAGAAAAAGAAACCAACAAGGGAAATGCACAACCCAGTGGAAGACCATCAGAGACTTACCCGCAGCAGTGTCTTCAGCGATGATGGCACGAGGCTCCTCGGCATCAGGAATGGTCGTGGTGACCTCGGTTGAATTGCCCACGTGCACCGTGTTCTGATAGGCCTTGTTCAGCTCTGGGCGATCAATGGTGATGGCAAAGAGGATGGAGCCTAAACCTGGAACAAATGGACAGGCTTTAACACAAGCCAGCTGCAATAACAGGGTCACCTCACTTATGGATGAACAATGATTTAAAAAATGATACAATGTAAACAAGTGAATTTCTTGAAATCATTATGGCCTGCTGTGTCTTAATATAAAAAATACAAGTATCATAAAATGTCACCGTTTCAAATGGCTGTATCTTTCAATATGACACACAAATGGACACTTTTGGAAGACCTTTTAAGACAAGAGAGCTTATTTGTCCACAATAACATACAGTATAAATGAAAAAAATGTGTCCATCTGTGTATGAAAGTGTAATGAGAACACAAAAAAAAATCAGAATAAAAGTCTTGCTTCCACCACTCTAGGGTCCTAGACTAAATTAAAATCATATAATTTCTGTGTTTCTCTTACTTTTCTTTCTTTCTCCCTCTTTTTCTCCCCCTCCCCCCCTAACTCCTCTTTCTCCTGCTCCTCCCCCCTTTTCCTGAGGCTCTCTCTTTCCTCCTCTCCCTCCTCTCTTCCAACCCCCCCCCCCCCCCCCTCTCTCTCTGTCACCCCACCTCCAACCTCCTCCCTCTCTCTTCCCCTTTCCCTCCCTCTCTCTCCCCTTCATATACACTCTATGTTTACATTTAATACATTAAAGGTTCATAAAATCAATATTATCACAAGACCTGTTAAGGCAGCTTTTCAGTGTCCTGTAATACTGAAGAATCCTGTAGGCGAACACTCATGAGAAGACTTGGGAGTCTGTTGAATGATGGGTTTCCTTGTATCACATGTGATTTTTTTTCCTGACAGTTACACTGGTAATCTGCACCTTTTTCTTGTGAAATCATAGTGTTGAAGCATTTACATCTTAAGTTCTTGCTGGCCTTCCATCGTGATCTGTGTGCAACACTGATTGTACCATGGTGTCCCTCTTCAATGGACTGAGAATGGAAAGAAACGAAATGGCAATACAGCCTTATGGAATGTTAAAGGTAGGTTCTACACAGTGATAAAAAGTCACATGCACTACAACAGAAAATGGACAAGAAATAAGAACAAGAACAAGATCAATTTATTCCTTTCGCCCCTTTTGGGGTACAGAGGAAGGGGTGTGAAAACGTAATCCTGTTCAGTAGAAAAGGAGGGAACTGTAGCTCTATTCTGCAGGAAGCAGTAGAAGTACAGTCCCTCTGATTTGCAGAGAGACGGAAATGCAGTCATGCTGAAATATAAATGACAGCAGTGCTGTCCTGTTCAATGGCATAAACCATACCTGCCATGCACACTCTGCTTCTCACCTGCAGACATGGTTGGCAGCATGCTGTTGCGTTCCTGGTCGCACATGAATGCCCAGTCATGGTAGTACTGACTGTGGCAGAAAGAATAAACAACACATTCCCACCATTTATTGACTTAAAAAGCACTCATTGGTACTGATCTCCAGGTAATTACTTTAAGTTGTGCAGCATTTTATTGAACTGTAACATTGCTGCAGTTAGAAATGAAAATTTTGCTGCAGTTTTATAACACTTTGATGTGGGTTGTGGGGGTGAAACACTTTACAGCAGTTATTGACTATTCAAATAAATGCAGTGTTTGAACTAATTTAATACACTTTGCTGTCATAAATAATAGTGTGCATGCGTGCGTGCATGCGTGCGTGCGTGTGTGTGTGTGTGTGCATGTGTGTGTGTGGGGGTGTGTGTGTGTGTGTGGGCGTGTGTGTGTGTGTGTGTGTGTGTGTGTGTGTGTGTGTGTGTGTGTGTGTGTGTGTGTGTGATATTATGTGCACAAGTGTGTACACATGCATAAACATTCACATGCACATATATGTAAACTTTGATACATGTAACTGCACATGTCAGTGCCATACCTAAGAGCCTGCTGACATATCAAATAACATACCATACCTAAGAATTTCCTCCTTTTCTATCAGCATGTGCATGTA
This sequence comes from Conus betulinus, assembly GCA_016801955.1. Taxonomy (NCBI): domain Eukaryota; kingdom Metazoa; phylum Mollusca; class Gastropoda; order Neogastropoda; family Conidae; genus Conus; species Conus betulinus. The sequence continues at coordinate 363,476 of JADBJO010000593.1, forward strand.
ACGCTCCAGTGAATGTTCATTCAGGCATGCTCGCAGCCATGCTCGGCCTCGGCCCATGTCGCTGTTGATCTGTTTGAGTGTGCTGAAGCGCTGGATTTCATGTTTGGTCAGGTGCTCCTTCACAAACTGCCAGAAAGCTGAACAGACAGAACACAAAAATAATCTTCAAACATTTCTGTTCACTCAACCTTCCCATTTTAGGGAGAAAAAAAAGGCCAATGACCACTATAGAATTCTACATAGAGTTCTACTGTAAAAAGCAAGTACTTGATTTTTCTAAGTCTCAAAAAAAAAAAATTTGTGATAACTGTAGGTAATATAGGACGATAATGATGACTGCTCTTCTCTTAATGCAAACTCCAGTTCTACAAATAATTTATGGTTAAGTTATAAATCAGTTCAGTCCAACAGGATGTTTACATCTCCCTGTTTTGTTCAGTTAAATATGGTAACTGAAGGAAACTGTATGACCACCAATGAAAAAAAAATGACACAAGTGAGGGCTTTACAATTTCATTAAGAACAGCTATGTCACATTTTGGGGAGACAGACTAGCCAGCAGCTAAATCATTTACTTACTGACACTTCTGCTTGAATGACTGAACCTCTAATTGTCATCACTGGCCACAAAATGCTCTAGAGTATAGGGCACACTCTGATTTTCTTTTGAAGATCTATTTCATCCTTTAGAGAGATACTTCTGAAAACAGAAAGATACTTCTGAAAATAGGGAGTATAACTTTTGCTGTATGCACAAGACTGCATGCTAGACCAACATTCACTCTGGATGGTCAATGCTTTGGCCTGTGTCGACCTGGACACTGAAGGTCAGTGCGGACAGCAAACACGTTGGGATATGCAACTGCTTGTTGCCAAAACTGATTTGGCCATAGACACTGCACTGAGAAAAAGTATTTCCTTGTAGTCAGGAATTATGGTCAGTGAATAACTGACACACTATTTACTGACATTTTTTTGGTGTTGTTACTGCTGTATCATCTCCTGGGTACCACTAACAGCATCATTCCCACTCTGCTACAGAATGCTGGCATTTTTTAAAAAAAGAAAATCTCTGTTTTAATGATTTGTGAGTAACTGTGTTTTTTTTTTTTTCTTTAAATCTGTTTAGAAAGTTGACTTCAGTGTGGCAATAACCCTGATATGGCCCTTTGTGATCAGCCGTGTTATATGCGACATGAACTGAACTGCTCTTTCTGGGTCCCCATACACAGGCATAAACCTTTTAGATGCCCCAAGCCTTGGCAGACCACTAGGAGCAATCACTATCAGTCGTCACAAAGCTTCCCACCAAAGGAAATACAGCACTGCTATGAAGTCATTTCTGTGGTATTCAGTGGTGCCTGTTCTGATGCAATATATTCAGGACACCACCTGCTAGTTCCAACACAGACAACAGTAAAAGCTTAGTCACGGAGCCCACAAGAGTACGCATCCCCATCTGGAAGGCAACACCACACCCGTTCAATGACAGTCCCTATGAACTCATCAATACCAATGTGACTTTGACACAAACTCAAAAAACAGCCATGAATGTGGGCAGGCAATCAAAACTGAAGTCAGCACAAGAGCAGGCCATGAAAGGACACAGAATTAAACTTTTTTTTTTTGTGAGTGATGATCAATGATAATAAAGATTTTAACTGACTGATATCAGCTGACCACCGACATTGCTGTGCAGAATGCAGAGATGGAGAATAACGAAATATACCTGGTTCATTGTCCAGATGTTTCACGTCAGACAGGAAGTCTGTCATCTTGCCCAGCCCAGCTCTCTCCGTCATGTGCCTGTTGTCAAGGTTAAATAAACATCACATTTGCTGCTGTCAACATTACAAATCATGCACCTATGGTCCAAATTAATCATCACATGTGCCTGTTGTCAAAATTAAACATGACATGTACCCGTTGTCATGATTAAAGCTCATATGTCCAAATTAAACATCACATGTGCCTGTTGTCAAGATTAAACCACACGTGTGCCTATTGTCAAAATATCTAAACATCACATGCATAAACTGTAAAAGCATTTAGGCTGCAAATACAGCTTGAGTTTCTTGCTCTCATACAACTAATGGACTGGCACTATGAATGTGTGTAAGGCAAAAATGGTGTGTATGCGTGCATGTGTATGTGCATGTGTGTGTGTGTGTGTGTGTGTGTGTGTGTGTGTGTGTGTGTGTGTGTGTGTGTGTGTGTGTGTGTGTGCCCTTCAGTTCAAATTTCATTTGAGCTATATCACTGTGAACGTCTTTAGAAATTAGTTCCCTTCTGGTTCTTTAAACCGAATGACTGAGAGTCAGATTTACTGATACTACACATGCTGTGGCCCAACAACACAAATACAGCATCCACTATCCTGCACTTGACAAACTAGCAAAAACCAACAGACAAACAACGACAGATGCAGACGAAAACACTGAGTCTTAAGTGAAGAAATCATAAAACTTGTATCAGCTTTTAAAATTTTCTTTTAAAACATTACTTCTTAAAAATCAAAACCACCCCCCCCCCCCAAAAAAAAAAAAAAAAAAAAAAAGAAAAGAAAGAAAAAGCTCTGTGTGTGTGTGTGTGTGTGTGTGTGTGTGTAGTGTGTGTGTGTGTGTGTGTGTGTGTGTGTGTGTGTGTGTGTGTGTGTGTGTGTGTGTGTGTGTGTGTGTATGTGTGTGTGTGAGTGTGTGTGTGTGTGTGTATATGATAATACGGTAATTAAAACATATCCTAAAACAATGGAGTCCAAATAACAACCTCTATAAATGATAGCCTGGTTTCAGTGAATAACATCACATTTTCAACCAAAAGCCTTCTTTCTCTCATTAGTATTCAGTGGCTAGTTCCATTGTTTTAACATGCACTTTCAATTACGAGGAATAATCATCTTGGCCCAGACCAGTGAAATGCTCTTTTATCAGTCTGGTTTTACCTGAAGATGAAAACCGATGCAAGAATTATCACATTTTTGCGCATGTCCCAAGTTTTTTGAGAACATGGGGCAGAGTTGTCTTCTCTTTGGACTAGTTCATTTCAAAACAGTTGCTGTGTCACAGTGATTGGTGGTTTCAGAGACAGTAGTCCTGGCTTTGCAAACATCAGACTATTGGCCACTTGAAATTGTCAAACAAACATTGGACTTCATTTCATTATCAAATCTAGAACATTTCTGCAGACTTTAACAGCAGTCTGAACTGAATTGATATTGTTTGCATGATCAGCCCAAGTCAAACTCAGGTATAAGTCTACTACAACTGCAATATTTGCTAGAGCATAGGTTCGACACTTTCTGTTGTTGTTTGCTGTTTGTGTCCTCTGTGTCTTACCGGCAGCATGATTTCCATGCTGATTATTCCAGTTCCTTCAAATGCAGACATACCCCACAATTATCTTGTAACCAAAGCACCAGCTATTGACTGGGGGCAAATGCAGACATACCCACAATCATCTTGCTGTGACCACAGTACCAGCCATTGACTGGAGCCCATCAATATTAGGTTGTCCTGAGGCAACCCACCAGAGGAGACGCTGCACTGCAGCTGAGTCACTTCAGTGGTGTTCCGTGGTGCCTGTTCTGATGCACAGGAGACTTCAGCACTGGAGTTTGTCTCCTTCCACATTCATACCAACTCTTATTTAGTCATATGCACACTTGTCAGTGTAGAGTTTCTGTCACTCTGTACTTTTGGCGATTTATTTTTTCTATGAAGGGAGTAAGACTAAGATTCAACAGTTAACAGAATCTTGCTTTTTCATCTGGCTTTGTGGAGGGAGCTGTGCAAAAAAAAAACACAAAAAAAAAAAAAAAAAAAAGGTGAAGCAATCAATCACCTTGCCTAATTAGCCTTCTCATATTCACACATCTGTTGTTCTAACTCCAACAAAATTTCTTCTTTTCTTTTGTTTAACAAGTTTATTGGCTAACGCAATCAACCTCCTCTTGTCCCTTCAAACTCACACTAATCAAATTCAAATGCTACTACGGACACCTGAATGAGGAGTTTGATTGATTGACAGGCTCTATCAGTCTATGTGTCCTTACCTGAGAGCTGAGAGAGCCTTGTTGTTTTTCTTCATCCCATGCTGCATCACGGCCTCCCATGTGGCACAAAGGCAAGACACCCTGCAGCAAACAAACCAATTGTTGCATGGCTGTGAATTGCAGAGTGTATCACTCACAGCAATGCAGTGCAGGGGCTACCCACTGTGTTAAAACACACGACCAAAATGAGGAGCTGACAGATTTTTTTTTTTTTTTTTTTTTTTTTTTTTTTTTTTTTTTTTTTTTTGTGGAGAAATCATTCAACACAAACCTCAAAGACTCCCTCCCTTTTTAACTGTTTAAGACATTTTTTCCTTTTCTGGAAGATTTTGTAATTAGATAAAAGACCTAAAGACCAGCAGCCATACAGGCTGTGATAAACTGTATGGGGTTCATCTAGTTCAGAGCACTGCATAATGGAAAGTGGAGTCTGACCCTCTCCTTTGCTTTCACCTTCCCTGAACTGTATCAGGTTATCCTTTTACCGCAAGGAGGACAGAGAGACCATAGCATTACAGGCCTATGAATGATTTATATCTCAAGACTGTCAGCCCTGCAACTGAACACTCTAACCATGTGACTGTAGGCCCCTTTTCATGTTAACACTATCAAAGCAAAAAACATAATCTCCCAACACAGATGTCCTCTCTCCCAAAAACACATGCTCACACATACGTATACACCCCGTCCCCTCATATGCCCCCCCCCCTCTCCCTACTTCCCTGCTCCAACTTCCAGCCTGTCTCTCTTTAAAGGTAAAGACTCTATTCTTAAGGGGCTGTGGAAGTCTTTATGTCTTATTGCAGTAAGTCAACAGTGCTGTACAACAGCAATAAAACTTGTAGTAAAGTGGAGCTTATCTTCTACATCATGTTACTGCATGCCATGTAGACATGTAAATGTGCTATTTTCGCAGTTCATAATAAAACTTTAAACTCTTTATATACTTGACTGCATATCCTGTCCTTATGTTTACAACCTTTGTATACTAAGCACCGCATATGTGGCTCCAAAGGTTTGCAATTTTTTTTCTCCGAAGAGGGCGAACCTTTCGTACGAAGCTACTTGTTACAGATAGCTCCTGCATACTGATTTAGAGTGCAGGCATACTAGTACTTAGGCTTTGCAAGCTGCATGCTTGCTAGCAGACGCTTTTCACATGAAGTCACCAGCTCGGTTTGGCTTGACGTGGCCATGTGGCGTTGTCTGCTACTCTATCAAGCATGTGTGGTGAAAGAAACACTACAAATCGCCATTACAATGTGACTGAGCCCTTGAATTACTGCAAACAGCTGAATAATTTCAGGGCATAAAACCAGTTCTGTACATTTTTTGTTCACAGGGTGTGTGTGTGTAGCACCCTCTATTTTTACATGACATGCAAAATCTCACTTTTTTTGTCATGCATACTATCTTACGAAATAAATAGAAAAAAACAACTTTGCTATACTGTTTACGTTTTTTTAAAAAATCATTTACATAACTTGAAAAATCACAAGTCTGCATTCATTCATTTCTTTTCTTTGATTTTAAAAAAAAATATAGAGAGAAATGGTCTGTTTCTAGGGGAAGTAAGGGAGACTATAGCTAGTATAGAATGAGTTAAATAATAATGTTTCAGTTCCTATGAAACTATCAAGACTTTCAC